>JADBJO010003377.1:170000-197500 GCA_016801955.1 Conus betulinus
CTGATTGTGATTTTGTTTGTTTGTTCGTTTTTTCCTTTTTTTCTTTCCTTTTTTTTTTTCGTCTGTTGTTTCCAAACGCAAAGTATCAATTGTTATGTCTGGGCTTGGTTCATTTTTATGTACAGATCCTCTAGATTTCAAGTAGGATCAAACACATATTGGGTCTGTTCAAAAAAACAAACAAAAAAAAAGTTTTTACATACAGCACCGTCACCTCAAACAATGTTATACCACCATATGGATATCAAATCACCACTGAAAGCATAGAATTACAGAAAAAACGGGTGATCTTAGTATGGCTTGACTATGAAGCGACGAGGACTGTTCTCCACCATTCTCCACCTGTGTGCAGTGGGGGTTTCCCTTCATCAAACTGCTGTGGTATGCTATGGTTGGTTAAGTCTTCAGTCCTATACTTCATGTCCTTCAAGTATGTCTTAATTATCATACAAGTGTTAAATGGCAGGTCTCGATGACAGCTGACTAGTGTTTCATTACCAAAAGGTCAAATGTTTGACACTAATGATGTTGACAAATAGCAGAATTGATTCACCCGTTCCTCTGCCATGTCGGTGTACAAGTTCAGCGCATGCCGTGCGATAAACACGTGCTGGTGGGCTAAAATCTAGTGCTGTAAACTTTCGACTGTCGACGGATTTGCAGACGGGAAATTCACGTGCAAAGCACAGAATACAATGCTGACAACACCTCAATAGCAGGGTATAAAAAGGGGTTTGGCTCCATTGAAAAAAATGAAACCAGAAACGAAAGGAAAGAATGCCAAATCTGAACAGCCAACAACGAGAAAATGCGATAGGCCGGTTGCAGGCCGGGCAGAGTCAAGCAGCTGTTGCCAGACATTTCAATGTGTCCAGAAGCACCATCAGTAAGCTTTGGAACCGGCTTGGAACGACGGGGTCAACAGCAGATCGACCTCGTTCAGGACGGCCAAGGTGCACAACCCGAGCCCAAGATCGCTACATCACGCTCCGCCATGTTCGGGATCGTTTCCTGTCTGCCTCCTCTACAGCCCAGGCCATCCCTGGCCACAGACGTGTAAGCGGGCAAACCGTACGCAATCGTCTACATGCTGTTGGAAGGAGGGCTCGAAGACCTGTCCGAGGACCGTTTTATGACTCAGCGTCATCGCCAGGCACGACTTCAATGGTGCATGCAACATCTTCCCTGGGCTGTTCATCGTGAATAGAGACAGGTTTCATTCAGCAACGAATCACATTTCCTGCTGCAACGCCATGACCGGAGGAGGAGGGTCTATCGCAGAACGAATGAACGCTATGCACAGAACTGTGTTGATCAGGCACCTCCCCATGGTGGTGGAGGGGTAATGATATGGGGAGCCATCAATTTCAGTGGCAGAAGCCCCTAGTACTGGTCCAGGGACGACTTAATGCTCAGCGCTACATTGCAGAAATCCTCCCGCCTCACGTTCTTCCACTCCTGGCTGCTCCTGGTTCCATATTCATGCATGACAATGCTCGGCCATACTCAGCCCGCTTAACACGACATTTCCTGGCTGCAAACACGTCAATCTCCTTCTTTGGCCCTCTATGTCACCGGATTTAAACCCAATAGAGCACATTTGGGATGAGTTGGATCGCCGAGTCCGTGCCCGAGTTAATGCCCCTACAAATGAACGAGAGTTGTTCCAGGCTCTTCAGGAGGAGTGGGACACCATTCCACTGCGCGTCATCCGCAGTCTGCTGCGATCCCTGCCCAGGCGACTTCAAGGTGTGATTGCTGCACAGGGAGGACACACACGCTACTGACGTTCGAAAGGTGTGAGCTCTTCTGTAATGACTTTTTGGCACTGTTTTTTTTTCAACGCAAAATCAGATAAGCCTTAAAGGTGTTTTGCAGTTACCTGAAAATGTACAATGTTTTTGAAAATAGTAAAGGCAGGTGACCAATTGCTGCTGCTGTTGCGTTTCTTTTTTTGAACAGTAGGTTTCTGGAAATTATCATTTTTTTTTTCAGGATTTTTTTTTCAGAACCTTTGAATTCACGATCATGAAAAAGGAGAGAAAGAAAATGCAATAGTGTTAGTTTGTATCCGAAGAACCTTTACTCACGGTATGAACTCAGGTTATAGACGAAGTTCAAAACAAAATTGTAACAATCCCAGTTTGAGAATCTGACTTCTGTTAAACTTGGCAACAAAGACAACTGTTCCTATAACACAACACAAACATGTATATATTAGACACTGTGCGAAACGAGTGAGATAAATCCCATGATCACCCATATTGAACCATGACAAGCCAGCACACACACACACACACACACACACACACACACACACACACACACACACACGTGTGTGTGTGTGTGTGCGCGCGCGCGCACACAAGACCAGAGATTAGAGAAATATAAGCAAATATCAATATACAAATCAAGTTTGTGGTTGGAAAAGATTTTCAATGCATGTGTACACAAAATTGCCAGTAGAATGCAAAAATGTTGCGTATTTTTGTAGTAGTAATCAAAGGTTGTACATGCTGTATAATGAAAAAAAGGGGGTATAGCCGTAGGCAGAACGTGAACAATAAGGTATTAATTCATATATTTTTAAGAAACAAATAAAAGTAATTATGTTTCAGTTAAATTTTGAATTATTTACGAAAACCATTACATCCTTTCACACACACACACACACACACACACACACACACACACACACACACACACACACACACCTATATATATGATGAAACTGCAGCACTCCACGAAAACAAATCGCTTCAGGACCATAGGGGAAATAACCACGCTGTTTCTCCTGCAATTTCTGGGCCCAGTTCAAACCGGTTCGACCTGGAGTTTGGTAGGAAGGAACTGTGGTTAAATTGCACAGTCCAGGGATCACTGCCCGCTTCATGTCCTGGTACTGACTTTGAAAACCTTGAACAAAAACTCAAGACAAGCATTGTGGCTTCCATTGGGCGGCCTGCTCAAGAATAGGATTGCAAGACTCGCTTTTGTCGAGAGGCGATGCGATGGCCTGCCGTTACACTGAGCCGCATGCTGCGTTGTGTGACATCGGTACGAAACGGCTCTTAAAGTATTCCAGAGAAGGTTGGAGCCGCAAAGGTGTTCTCGGTCGTTGCCAGCTGTCTTTGCAAATTGGTTGTCACATCGTCTGCTGCTTTGGGGAGTTCTCCCCAGTCCAGGGATGCATGACTGCTTACTCTGTCTGTTGCTGTGGCCAAAGGTGTATTGCAGGTGTCTGAAGCCATTTTCTTTTGGGTTCCGTGAGCAGCCACAGCTCTGAGGGAATGGCCTCTGAATGGCCTTGATCCAGGCCGTCTCCTCATCACCCAGTGTTTCATCGATCAGTTACTACGTGCTTAAAGAACACAGAATAGGAAAGGAAACCTGACTCCCCATTAAAGCAGAAGGGGACCAAAGAGTACGGGATGGTCGTTGGAACTATCGTATTCCATCTGTTGTTCGACGCTCGGACTTTTGAGTAGTCACGTAGAAGGGACCGATATTAAAATTCCTGTCGCAACCAGACACTTGAAATCTTGCAAATTCACAGTTGAAGATTTGCTGAAGTCCACTGACTATCATTCAGTGCAGAGAATTGCAGCAGGGTTTTGTCCTTGCTACTGCTTATGTGTTGATGCCAGTGTAATCGCAGCATATTCTATTTTTTTACTGCATGTGGTCGACAAATTTGTCGAGTTTTTCAGTTGTTTTCCTCCCTACATCCCCCCCCCGTTCCGTCTCTCTCTCTCGGTCGGTCTGTCTGTCTCTCCTACATGAATCGTACCTGCCTCGGATGTCTCAGTCCCTCCAGCCTGGAAGAGGTATCCCTCAGGTCGAAATACACTTGCAGTAGTGGGCATACTTGACACATCGACAAAGTCTGTCTGTGTCTCTGGAAGAGTCCTGATAAAATGCTGAACTTCTCTGCATTCTGAATCTTTTTGTTCCAGTAGAGCTCTGTCCTCGATATGCACTCAAAAGATAGCCAAAGATTAATGGCCGTTACTCTCCTGTATCGCTTTCTTTGCAAGTAAACAATATGCTCAGGATGGAAGAGGTGGTCAGGCTGAGGTGTATGTCTTTGGGTGATAATGGTTCTTGTTGGTAACTATGAAACACATGTGGTTTTGTCACATGAAGCAAAAAAGCCTGTTTGTGACTGATAATTTTGTGTCGTTTTTCTGTGAGAGGACAGAGAGTGGCACATTTTTTTTTAAAGGATGGAGGTGGATGTCAGCTTTTCTGTGATTTACGATTGACTTTCTGTTGCTGCGAGTTGGATACTGACACAAGGTCACATCTGATCGGTTAGTGTCCCATGGTTGGAGGTGTCGTTTGAAAACCGAGAACACAGTCAACCCATCATTGGTTCTTTGAGTATTAACTCTACTCTGATCAATGACATTTCTACCGTGATCAGATACTGCTGGAATGTTACAGCTTTCCTGTACATTTCAAGCTGCTACATCTATTTAGTCCTTGGCCATGCTTACGTAAGTATTCAGTGATTGCAATTGTTTATCAGGGTATGTGTGGGTGTGTTATATAGAAGTTTTTTAAACCCATCTTGCGGACAAATGGGAATAGTCTGTAAGAAATAAATGAGACTCTGTAGTGCAAGGAGGAATAGGCACATGAGATTGTAATCGGTCACGCCCTCACATCTTTCCATTGAAAACTAAACAAATACGCAGCATCTGAACCCGAAATAAATAATTTGAAAACAGTTAAACACACATTTACAAACCATGCTTACTGACGTGTAGCAACTGATAAACAAGTACACCACGTACGAACCCAACTGTCACCCTGAAATGATGCCGTCTCCACTGTGCAGAAGCGGTGGTGTAAAGGGAGGAGGAGAAACGCTCCCACGAGGCCCCCTACTGAAGGGCTGACAGGACCTTGCCGCACAGCAGGGAACTGGGCAGGGCAGGGCTGAGCTGGGCTGCCGTTCATCCCATCCGGTCAGTTTTATCGCAGATTCGCTCGTCACGGACAACTCTCAGCACTTCAGCTTCTTCTAGTTTCAGACTATGATCTTCGGTTGTTGGTTTTTTTTTTTTTTTTTTTTTTTTTTTTAATTGATGTTTAAAGAGCTTTTGAGGATGGACTTGGTCCGTTGTTACACACCCATCGTTGTGTTTGTTTGATGGCATTCAGAACGACTTGCTGGCGTTTGTGATACTGTGACAATGGTCAGACACCGTTTATATTCATGCAAGGTGGGCATGCATTATATCAAGTTTTTTTTTTTTTCACAAATAAGTAAAAATGTTTTACTTGTATGCTGCTTTTTTTTTAAAAAGTCATATCCAAAATGTAATGGAGACCTGTGTACATGTCACAAAATGGACATGATCAAGTGTAGTGACTTCTTCGGTCCTCATAAATAGGATGAGTAGATATACAGCAACATGACTTGCTGCTATATTGCCAGTTTCGTACTGAAGGATTGAAGAGGCAGTTTCAGCTCAAGACCCGTTTTCCAAAGAAATTTTCGTTCATCATTCATATCTAAACAAGAGGATTAACACTATCAAACATCAGCAGTGATAATTTGCATCAAGCTAATGCCATCAAGGCAAGCGAAGTTTGAATTTTTCTCCCCTTAGAAGTGAAGTAAAGACAAGAAATGGAATTTATGGCAAAAGATTGTGACTTTCCTTTCCTCTGTACTCACTTGTCAACTGTAGATATTTGCAGATCCTCTTTCAGGCCGTGTGCTCTCACTTGCCGATTGTAGATATACACAGATGCTGTTTGGATCTTCGTTTGCCTGCTGCTATGAGGACTGATTTGTCCCAGTTCATAAAACACTGTTATTCAATTCATTCTTTCGTACCGTGAACCTGCACTCCGGTCTGGCATATTTGTGCATTAGCAGAGACAAAAATAGTCCCTATTTTTTATGTTTTTCAACGTTAAGTTGTGGGCAGATGGGAGTTCTTATTGCACAAAGCATTTGCTGCAGGTTCGCTATCTCTCCGTTTCTCCCTCTCTCTGTCGTCCTCCATCTTTGTCTTTGTTTCCCATGAACAGCACAGTAAATGTGATCGCTTGCAGCTTTTGATGCAGTCTATGCAAGATTGTGAATTTTGTTTGTGATGTAAGCGAAAAAAAAAAAGCTTCTGTGGAGATATGGGGGAAGTGCTGCTAGTACAGAACTGATTTTATTTACAAATGAAAATCTGAACAGGACATCCGACACTGCCAAAAAATTCAAAGACCAAGAAGATGATGTCAGAAACCAGGAACGTCACCGAGTTAAAAGTCTGTGACTTATGCCACATGATGAGATTATAGGGGCAGCAAACTTATCATCTGCTTTTGTGTGATAAATTATCTGTACAGTTGTGTCGGGGTTTCAATTTTGTGTTTCAGTTTTTGAGGATTGACATCTCTTCGAAGATACGTGTATATCAGATTAAATGTGTACATACAATTTGGTAATCCTGTGTAAGTTTATTCAGAAGTGTGTGTTTTCCATCAATGTTAAGCCCCAAAGAAAAATGATTATCATGACTGGCAACACATGCACAGCACATGAACCGGGCTGCATGGGCTCTGACATGCGTTTGCCAGTTCTCACTCCAGTGTGGCACCATTAGAAAATAAACATTGGCTGATAAAAGAAACATACCTGTGTTTGTCTTTATATGTATGTGTCTTCATGAGTGCATGACACAGAAATCTCATAGGTTTACAATCTTTGGAACACACACACACACACACACACACACACACACACACACACTCAAATCAAAATAAAAACAAAGAAGACAGATCTACCAGGTCAACATGTTTCCATGTATCTGATGTTTAAGTGGTTCATTGAAGATTTTTTGCATTGAGTGAACAGTACTGTGCATTTTAGGATCGCCTGAACAATAAACAATCTTTGTTCAAGTTGTTGCAAACATTTGCGATTCATTTGGCTTCTGTTTCTTAGCAACCAAGTAAAAATATTTTGAGATGCATAAAAAGAAGCAGTTAATGGCTGGCCCCCAGATGTATGAAATGGCTGCTCAAGAATAGACAATTAAAAATCAGTTTGACAAAATTACATGGGTATCAGGTCATTTAACAGTACTTGCAGCATCTGAATGCAATACAAGATATGGGAAAAAAAAAAAGAAAAAGAAAAGAAATCTACACTCTCCTACTGTCCAAGATGGAATACTGGAAGCAGAAGGTTTTTTTTTTTTTTGTCTTAATACAGCAAAGCAGATGGTTCAAGGCCTGATATATTGGTGCATTCCACAAACTGTTATTCAAAACATTGCAAAAATAACTGACACAACACAGTTCAACAATTGTAAACCAATAACATCAGTATCTGCTCTGTCATTTTGTTTGCTAGACAGTCTATGCAAGATTGTGAATTTTGTTTGTGACGTAAGCGACACACAAAAAAAAAGCTTCTGTGGAGATATGGGGAAGTGTTGCTAGTACAGAACTGATTTTATTTACAAATGAAAATCTGAACAGGACATCCGACACTGCCAAAAAATCAAAGACCAAGAAGATGATGTCAGAAACCAGGAACGTCACCGAGTTAAAAGATAGTCATGAGGACTGCAGGTCCTTGTTGATTCATATGGATGTAACATTTTTGCAAAAAGTATATACATCATGAAACAATGTGACAATCATTTTTTTTTTTTTTACCAAAATTAAAAAACTCGCTACGTCTACAATTCAGAGAAAAACTCTGAGGGCTTTCTCCCCAAATCTTAAAACACATAGAGAAGCCAAATTTAGAAATGCTATGACTGAAGATAACAAAGATATATGCATGGAAAACACTGCATGGTGTACGCACACCCATAGGCACTGGAAGTTGAGTCCATTTATGTTTGTTACAAAAAGCAACAAAAACAACAAAGCATTTCCTGTCCCATATCAAAAAAGCAACGACCAATCTGAAACAACTGTGCGTTTGAACATCTGAGTAAATGCTCTGACCTGTTCCAGTGGGCAAGAGGCCTTTATAAACACATCATTTTGATAGTTTCCAGGTATGTCTGATTTGCATTCGTTTCTGGTGAATGTCAATACCTTCACCAACCAGGATGCGACTTAAGCCCACCAATGAAACCAAAAAAAAAAAAAAAAAAAAAAGGGGGGGGGGGGGGGGATAATCATCACACAATGGCCTGATTTCATTTTCAACAAATTGCATATTTTAAAAAACAAGTGATATGCCACACTGAGTTCTCTTTTTGCTGTCTCATCTTGCAAGGGGCATTACCCTCACACTGCTTGTTTTCTCACACCGCCACGTCTAAAAATGTCCAATCACAGACCCACCAGGGAGTAATCAGTAACAGGCAGCCACAAGGCAACGTGCCAGAGGAGACACTGCACTGTAGCCAAGTCCTTTCTTGGTGTTCTGTGGGTTTTTTCTGATTCACCACACACACGGCACGCCACCTATTAAGCCCCCCTCCCACCCTCCTGACCCAATGAGGAAATTACTACTTGGTTGCATTGCTGGCATAAGCATCCTCCTCTCAAAGCAACGCCACATCTGTCCAATAATAATGTCCATGAGCTTGCCAAAATGGACAACAAAAAAAAAAAAAAAAAAAAAAAAAAAATCAAAATCAAAGATAAACTCACTAGGGTCGCAGACGTGAAGAGGTAATGGAAACTGGTGACCACAAGATCAGAGCCACAGAACATGAGGTTTTTTCTTCTTCCTCTAATTCTTTTTTTTTTTTTTTTGTGATCAGTAAGGATGAAGATGAAGCTATAGTGTTCAACGCTGGTGTGAAACTACATGACTAGTGCCCTCGGTGTTTCCTTACTATGTTTCCCGACATCAACCATACCTGAGACAAACAGACATTTGCAGTTTAGGCCATTTGAGCAACAAAAAAAAAAAAAAAATCATTAAAGGAAAAAAAAAATTTGACTTGTGGTTGAGGTGTCTCCATTTGAAACCACAACACTCAACTGAGTATGAACCAGCCAGGGTAGATAAATCTTACAATATAAGCTTCTGATGGGACTTTAAAACTATAAAGTCGCAGACCACAACCCCTGATGCCAATCATGTACCACCGAATCGTCACAGAGGCACTCACTCCACTCCTCATTCAGAATTGCATTTCAGTTGTTAAGTTATGGATGACAAAGCTAAATTTAAGTGAATTACAACAAACCAGAATATGAATAAGGTCAAGCAGGCCTCATTTCAGTCACCCGTTCCATCCTCACTCCTCCAAGGGTATTCAGTTCACTGAGAAAAACCTGATGATGATAAGTCACCTGGACTGTCATTCAACCTTTATGCCATTATATTACTAATATTTATCAGGTCAGCATTCATTTCAGATACCAGTTCCATTTGCCATCTTCTTGCACCTCAGACATCTTTGTCTATTCATATGTTTGGTCAGTCATCAATTACTGAAATTCTTCTTTCTGATTCATCTATCTCTTACTGATAAATGAAAAATGTTGATGCCAGATAGATGTTACTTAAAAGGGTCTGACCATATTCAACTTCTCCTGGAGTCTTTCATTGGTTACCTGTGAAGTCTAAATCGGGGCCTGTCATGACTTTTGTACATTACCTAACCCCAAGTACTCTCAAGTCACAAACTTTATTACAAAGACAGTTTAACTGTTCATCTGACTCCCACACTCGATCAATCGCATATGCCCACTTTAACACCTTTGCTCATCAGTACATGGCATTCAGATGTCCCTCCCTCTCAAAAAAAAAAAAATGCCTGTGCCCTTTCCATAAAAGCGATTCAACAAAACTATGGCTAAAACAGCATTAAATACACACAACTACTTCTTCAAAAAATGACAGAACAGTTCTGAGTTGCAAACAAACTAAAAGATGCTGTTTGTAATACGATACCCATAAAGTTACCGGCAGCTGTGTTGAGAAAGTACCAGAAATATGTCCCTGGGTACATAACAAACATGAGCATGCACATGCGCACGCATACGCACACACATATTTTTTTAGTATGCCTGTTCATGTGTTTTTTGTTTCCATGGAAATAAGTTAAAAAGATAAAACACTGAAGCTCATCAAATGAGCATTCCAAAAGTTTATTAAACATGCTCAGCATGCTGTGCAAGGAAATCGATCATACATAAATAAAACAAATACATATACATATAACTCCGTTAAAAAAAAAGGGCCTGCAATGTTACATATATACATGTGTATACACACCTGTGCACACAAGCACACACACACACACACACACACACACACACACACACACACACACAAATGCAAAACACACACACACACACACATATATTAAAGTATGTGTCACATGGTCCAGTCACATGAAAAGCAGGTCAGCATTTGCATAAATGTGTCTATCTGCAGTGACGGACACTCCTCAAGTGACAACTTGTATCTGATATCATGACCCTTTCTCTCCCCAAGTTTTGCTGAAAATTCAGAATGAGAAAAGCAATCCCCCCCCAAAAAAAAATAATAAAAATAAATAAAAAGCAAAAAAAAGAAAGAAAATCAAGGGAATATTTGATGACGAAAAAAAGCATGAATAATAAAAACAGGGAGGAAAAAAAAAAAAAAGTAATTTCTTACAAAGGGCCCTTTGAAATAATTTTCTCTAGAAATAGTAGAAAAAGAGTATGAGGGATATTCAGATATACATACTTTGATACACACAGCTTCAGATTCAGTGCAAACATGTTCCAGATGATACATGATATTTTGACCATCATGCACACATTGATCAGCCAACCAATGTGGCAAGTCACTGAAAACTTTGAACAGTGAAGGTTGCAGCGAAAAAATAAGAAATCTCTTGAGTGGAATAAGACTGTTTGGAAAATCTTGGGGATGGGATAAATAAACTGAATTTCTGAGCTCTACAACAGAATGTCACTAATGCACATGTGTGTGTGTGTGTGTGTGTGTGTGTGTGTGTGTGTGTGTGTGTGTGTGTGCATGTGCACACGTTTTCTCTGTGTGTGTGTGTGTGTGTGTGTGTGTGACAGAAGCTCAGTAAAACATGAGCATGGTTCATGTAGACTGTTCTTGCAGTATTTAAAGCAGTTTGTCAAGCGCAGCAAAAAAAAAAAAAAAAAAAAAAAAACATTATCTAGGAGGACAGTGAATTCTGACAATGTCCTCTAGCATTCAGTTAATACTGTTGCTATTTCTGATGCATGTAAAGTACAATGGGCTGATTACTTCTGACCTCCAGACAAGGGTCATTTCATTTTTTTTTTTTTTTTTTTCTGTGTAAGCAGGCTGATACCTCTGCGGACACTCCCTGTATATTAATCCCTTCTACCCACAAAGGGAGTGGAGTTTTGTGTGTATGACCATTTTTTTATCTTGCCATTAAGGCAGCCATACTCCAACTTTGGGGGAAATCATTTGCATCAAAGATCACACAGATTTTAAACAGAAAGAACCTGACTTGGACACTACATTGTTTACACTTGCACTTTCTTTTTCCTCACCATTTCTTTTTGTTTTCAATAAATTCACATACCATGTCAGGCTGCCTGATTTTCCAAATTCTATCAACATCCTTGTGATCAGTACCTGGTAAGATCATGATTCACCTGATGACATTGTACCACACTGAATGTTTCAGCTGGCTGATGAAAGTTCCGACACCAAAATCAACGTTGAATTTACTCTTAGCCAATCATGCGGCAATTTTTGTTTTACACACAGCTCCTAAAAAAAAAACACCCAAAACAAAGCTATCAGTCACTGAGGCCAAGTGGTTAACGTCATGGACTTCTGGCCAGGAGGTTTAAGTTTAATTCCCTTGAGAGCCTTTTACTTGTGGGATTTTTCTGCTTTGACTGGCTCCCACCCAGAGTTGAGTTTGCTACAGGCTCAACTGGGAAGACTGGGACCACACAGTCGAGTTTCATCAACATAATGGACGCATGTCTGACAGTGGATTTGTCTGTCAAATGTCAGGTATAAATTCCCTTCCCTTCTGTCTATGTATGGTTTTGCTTTCAAAAACGGATTTATTTACAAAATACTGCCAGGGATAACTCTCCACCCCATCTGTCTATATACAGTTTTGTTTATCATTAATACCAATCACAGTGGACAAAGTGTTGCCAGGGATAACTCCCCTCCCTTTCTCGTTACTTATGATTAGTTTACCAATCAAAGATTTGTCTACAAAAAAACGTTGCCCGGAATAACTCCCTTATCGTCATGCTTTTTTTTTTTTTTTCTTGTTTCAACAAGCACGATGAATACCCATTCCACCATGAGCTGACTCACGCACAACAGTCTGTGCTTTGCAGGGATGCAGCCCACCCCCATCCAGAAGGACACTGTGAGAAAGATCCAGCTCACTCACTTTGGTTTGGCACCAAGGCACTGATTAACAACATTCAGAAGATGGGAATTCTCCAAGGCAGCAGCCACTCTCTCCTTGTCTGCTAGCTGTTTGTTTACTGCACACAAATAAAGCAGCTACAAATGAATATGATAAGAAGGGGATGAAAATGAGCAATTGTAACATGATATAATATGATTCCACATGTCTTCTCTCTAAACATTTTTTTTCTTGCTGCTACAACCAGAAGAGTGGAATATTCTTAAAAAAAAAACCCAACTATTACAGAGCAGCATTTGATATCATCATCATGGTGTGACATGGAGGTTACTTTATAAACCCACCAAAAGCTTGTACACCTTCATGTTATTTTTCAACTACAACAGACTTACTTGTCCTACCCACCCTGAGTGTACTACCAGTTACAATGGGGACCATGCAGTCAAGTGTAACAGAAATGGTTTCTGCCAGCGATTCCTGCATTCCTCAATCAACACTGAAGGTTCAATTATCATAAAAAAAAACAAAGATGAGATTCATTCTGTGCAACATCCTCTGATTATCTGAGAATAACTAGGAAAAAAAGTCTACCTACACACATGACCACACAAAAGTTTAGAGAAATCATACAAGTATACATCACTTGATATAAACACATTCACATGTACTGTGGGCAGCAAAACACTTCAATAATTATACTCATCAACTGTCTCACACAGACATAAACACAGGTATATGCATCCTGTCTATTAGACAGTTCCAGCTGGCATGAAGATCAGACATAGCAAAAAAAAAAAAAAAAAAAAAAAAAAAAAAAAAAAACCCTTTAGTCAAAACAAACTGCAGTAAGTTTTACATGTTTTGTTTGGAAGGCAGTAGTATTTTCTATGTGACATGCAACGGAAGGCATCGAATTTCCACAGAGTTTGAGAGTACTTAGGATTGTGTTATTTTCATGCAAGGTATTGACAGACAGTGTGTGCCTGCAGATGATCAGAGCTACCTGGCTGGAGCCTAGTGGCCAAAAACTGTCTGAAGCTTATTGACAATATACAATGGACAGACACATACTAGCAACTGCTATAGTCTACTTAGGGTAACGCAAGACAACAAAGTGTTTTGACAGCTTCAGGGGTGAGTTAGTAGGTTATACAGTGGACACATATCTCTGAGAAAGAACATACTGAAAACGAAAAAACAACCGCCATTTATGGTGATGTTGTCTTCTACATTCCAAACGCAGAAGGTCTGAATGGTGGTGTTGCTACTCAAGACACCAGCAACACCAGGTGTGTAATGAAAACATTAATGTTTGTTTTTTTCTTAATGCTCAGCAATTGTCCTTTTATAAACAACATTCATCTTTAAACAAGATCTGTTATACCATGGTTTGTTCCTATTTTTACTTGAAATGACTGAGACAATGAGTGAGGTTTCACAAATGTCTGTTTTGTTACGGTCTATTCCAAACTGATAGAAAGGAGTGAGACAGTGAGAGAAGTTTCACCACTCCACTCATCATGGCCTATTCCTATCTGCTAGAAATAATACGGAGAGAGTGAGAAAGGTTTACCGGTCTCTGTTTTATCATGATCTGTTCCTATCTTACTAAAAATGACACGAAGACCGAGTTTGATTTCACCGGTTTCTGTTATATCATGATCTGTTCCTATCTTACTAGAAAACGACCCGAGAGAAAGTGAGTTTGATTTCACTGGTTTCCTCCTGTCAGACTAGAAATGACCGAGACTGTGAGAGAGGTTTGAAACAATCTCTGTTATATCATGGTCTTCTTCAGTCTGATTAGAAATGACTTGGACGGTTATGAGAGAAAATCTCTCTCTCTCTCTCTCTCTCTCTCTCTCTCACACACACACACACACACACACACACACACACACACACACACACACACACACACGCACACACTTACCAGAATTAATTAAAAAGAAAATTCTGACCATATGAAAATCTACTGTTACCTGTTAAGAAAACTAACTTGGTGTGGCCGTGAAACAAGAGCCGGTGGCCTTGCTAACACAGTCCTCCAGGGAACTACTGAAGGAAGAAGACAGAGGGCAAGACTGGAAAGAAAATGATGGACTGACATCACTGAAAATGGGATACATCTGCAGAGACGCAAGCTTGGCATACCACCAACCAAGATGAAAGAACCTGGTGAATTGTTCTTCACTGTGGTGCCCCAATGCCTGCCTGCTATGAAAAAAACAAAGAAGAAGAAGAAGATGATGACACAAAATGAAGAACTTACTTGCTTCTTCTGATGCATGACTGCCAGGTGTAATCTGGACGTCAACCTGTAAAAAAAGAGAAACCTGGACTGACAATCTTCGTTCGTCGCTATTGTCTTGTTCATTTGTTCACTTGACCCATAACAGTCATAAGTGTAGTGATTTGATGCTTTTGTGTCTTTGTTTTATGTGACATATGGTCAACTGTAGTGAGTGAGCAAGTGTGTGTGTGTGTGTGTGTGTGTGTGTGTGTGTGTGTGTGTGTGTGTGTGTGTGTGTGAGTTTCAGACAAATACCTAATTTACATCCCTGTATCAGCGTATGATACTGTCAAAATAAGCATTACACAACTGCCACAGACTTGTCATACAACTTCTATTTATCAGAATTTTTACACAGGTTTGTATCTAATGTCTAAAAATTGCAAGTGAAACAGAGTATTCCACAACTGCCATATCAGTCAATACGTTAGGTCTTGCACCTAGTTTTGTTGTAAAAATGACATGTACATACGAATTCAAATCCATCGTAACTTCTGTTGGAAAGAAACCAATTTTGAAATAGTTAAACTGAATGCATGCATTAGGCATATAACATAGTCAAAATAAGGATTACAAATTTTTCTACCTCCTCTGGGAAACTAGGCCTTTTCTGCTGCAGTAGCATAGATTTCTTATTTTGAACGGCAGGCTCACTTTTCAAACTTGAGAGCTGATAAGTTATGAGAATGTGGGCTAATTATTGATGCCATTATTATAGCTTCCTCAAATCTAGTGAAACATGAAACATTTCATTCCGCCGATGGCAACATAACGCACTGCAGTTTGTGGCAGCATGCCTGTGAAGTGGTAAAGCAGCAATCGTTTGACACAGGTTTTCTAACCAAATTCATACACACCACACAGTCAGCTGTTCTATTCTCACATATTTCACATTTGCTTCCTTCAAAGTTCCATCTGGACATTACTGCACTCCCTCTTCACAACCGTTCTGTTCTGGAAAGTTTAAAAAAGCAGACACTGTTGAGATATCAAGACTCTTTTTTTTTTTTTAATGTATATTTCATACCCACTGCATCATAAGTCTTTCAAACAAGTTTTGAAACTGATAATAGTAAACAACAGCAACATATGTCTGACAACATTTTTCTTTTTTTTTTTTTTTTTGGCTTTGAAAAAGGAAGAAGGAAACAAAACAATGCACACACAGATACATTGATACACGGAGATTAAAAAACATTTCTGGTTTACCTTAAATCTGGCAGGCAGGGCTCTCAGGAGCTGGACACGGATGGCCAGACCGATGAGTGTTGCCATGGAGCAATGAGGGATGGTGGGGGTGAAATAGATATGTACGCTTTCCTCTGCGTCATCCACCTGTCAGCCACATTCACCACATTTGTAAGTATGACTTGCTGCTTATGTTCCACATTATTCTGCTGCATACAAGTCGCGCTCTGCTTTGGATGACACATCCTGTTACTTGAATTACATGAGGATCAATCAATCGACCAATCATTTGACTTATTTGGTCAGAAAGCTTTGTTCGTTATTCCTTCCCTGGAGGGAGTGGTCAGGATCAGGAAAGGAACATGTAAACAGTGTACTGACACTACAACAATATGGGAAGAAATTCATGCGGGATATGACAACAATTTCACACACACACACACACACACACACACACACACACACACACACACACACACACACACACACACACACACACACACACACACTCTCTCTCTCTCTTTCTTTCTTTCTCTCTCTAACAGTTTCTACTCCATTTCACCCTTTCAATCCTGTCACAATGACTGACAGGTAACCTCCCCTGCCTGGCACATCTTGGCTGTTGAGTAGAAGATGGGGTTAGCTGTACTCAAACTGTCGTAACTCTGGGTTGGCATGTAAAACAAATGGACACACTGCTACTGAAATGTAATGCTACAACACACTCAGTTTTCACTGTGTTTGCATCACCCACTGATGTACTGTTCCTTGAGAAACTGGGGCGGAACAGATCCTTTCATCATTTCATCTGAACTTCTCTCTCCAACAGGTACACCTGTGATAAAGAAATACTTGACCATGTCATAGTCAAAGATATTTTTTGTACAAATGTAAATCTGTATCGCTTGTATATTTATACTTCCGAAGTTAACTGTTAAGATAATCCAACATATAACTTGGCTCGCTGGAACAATTCTTCATTAGGTCTTCGTGTCAGGCAACAATACTTGATAGAGAAAAATCCCATCAAATCAATCCAAAACTTGCACACTCAAAGCAGCATATGACACAAGAAGGAACAGCTAAAAAAAAATGCTCTTGTTTTTACGACTAATACATGAAGTAAAGGATAAATGCGCTTGGTTTAAAGTAAAAGTTCAAGGGCAAGTGGCCATATATAATGTTATTGTCAGTGTACATTCACCCTGACGTCAGGTGTTTCTTGATTTAAGTAGAGGTAGATCTACCCAAAGCAGATCTCTACATTGAATGATCAATTGAATAAAACAAACAAAACACAAACTAAAAACAGCAACAAAAAAAAAGTATTGTTTGGACTGTATAGTGCTGTTTCATTCAATTTCAAAAACTATTTATAAGACTCAGCCGAAAAACATAAACGAAAAAAAACACCCATCTTGTGCCCAATTGGATGAAGATTGGTGATTGCTCGTTCATTTTCGTTGTCCTGAGTGCTGTGTTTCTTGCCTGAAGAAGACCTAAGAGGTCGAAACACATCGTGTTTCATATTGTGATTCGTCTGTCAATGTTTTTCGGTGAAGTCTTATAAATAATTTTCAAAATTTCTTTAGATTTCTGCCTGCACTCGCCTTACTTTGCAACTAGATCTGCTGTTTATTGTTTCTTTCATGCTGCATTTGGACAGATCTATCAAACGGTGCGTGACGGGAATGATATACTGATAGATAAGATGGATAGAAAAGTGAGACAGAGAGAGAGAGACTTTGTGTATGTGTGTGCTTATGTGTGTGTGTGTGCATATGATGTGCATGAGGGTATTTAACAGAAAGAGACTGACAGAGAGCTTGAAAGGAGAAAAGACAGCAACAGGGAGGTGCAGGGAGACCAAGAAACCAGGAGGGGAAGAGACTTGAGTATGAG
This sequence comes from Conus betulinus, assembly GCA_016801955.1. Taxonomy (NCBI): domain Eukaryota; kingdom Metazoa; phylum Mollusca; class Gastropoda; order Neogastropoda; family Conidae; genus Conus; species Conus betulinus. The sequence goes on from JADBJO010003377.1 coordinate 187,719, forward strand.
CTTACCTTCACTTTTGATTCCTCAACTACATTCAGCTCTTCTAGAGTGAGTGGGTGTTCAGGGTCATTGATTTCTCGTATCATGTCTGAAAGAAATATGTTAAAAAATGGACATCAGTTTACTCTCACTCTCTCTCTCTCGCTTCCCCAAAATAGATGTTTAGATAAAAGCTTACTAGAACCTGTGTAATATTGTGTCAGAAATTGGATGTTTTTCTCATAATCCGGGTTTGGTCAAATGCACGTGTATGCCATGTCAAATTCTAGTAAGCTATGGCAGTCTCAGCTCTGCTTAGCTAAATTTTTGTGGCTGATCTAGACCCCCCCCCCCCCCCCACTGTCTTCCATCTCTAACAAATGATGTGAAGTTGTTCCCTGTTTGAGTGTTTCTCATCATCCTATGGCCAAACCAAAGTAACCTTGCAGACCATCACAATATCAGAGAAGACTGAAGGGGGATGAGTGGGATTGTGAGTTTGACATGGTAAATATAGTTTAGACAGAGGTCAAGAATAAATTCTTCACAAATGTATTCACGGGGAGAGATCTCAATAAAACAGACAGCACCTTTTCTGAAATGATTTGTCACTCAAGCAAGTTAGAGATAAACTTTCCAATAAGTCACCAGGTTGTGATTGAATACTTCCACATTCTGAAAGTTAAATGAAGCAAACAATGCATTCTCATTTCTTCTATTATATTTCTTATGATGATGATTGATGATGATGATGATGATGATGATGATGATGATGATGATATCATCATCATCATCATCATCATCATCATCATCATCATCATCATCATCATCATCATCATCATCATCATCATCATCATCATCATCAACATCATCATCATCGTCATCATCATTGTTAAAAAGATCTGGGTGGTTTGGTGCACCTACTTTGAGCATCATACAATTCATATCACGTGATGTTGCACTGGATATGAAATGGAAAATGTAGCTTACATGACCACAAATTCTATCGATTTTAAAAACAGAGACGTAATGACTCTATCATTACATGGTTTATATCATTATATGATAGTCCAACCACCTTAGAAAATGTGTAGAATTAACAGAAAATGTACATACAGAGAAGATTCAGCGTAAAAATTATTTGAATGACTCTTTTGACCAACACGGGCAGTCTGAAACTTTCAAACCTGGAACATTAAAAGACTGGACTGGAAGGTAATATGATCAAAACCTATATTTTCTTCACATTTCTTTGGACTCCTACACTAGAGGAGGTAAGGGGCTGCAACTACACTTTGCTGGTTGACTCAGTTCATGGCAACTCCTGTCAGTTGTGCCTATGTCAGTCCAGTACCCTTAGCTTTGTGCTCTAACAATCTTCTCCAAGTCTGCTTTAGCTTCCTAACTTGTCTTTTCCACTGTGGGTTCCATCCAAGGCCTGCCTTATGAGGTTGTCAGGTGGTTTATGTAAGGTGTGTCCAGTCTACCCCCATTTTCATTTCTTCATGTCTTGGCTGAGACTCCTTTTTTTCCTTCTTATAGGTCAGTGTTGTACATCTTCTCTGCCACCTGATGCACAGGATGCGATGTTGGTATCTGTTTATGAATGTTTGGAGCCTGCTGATGATAGTATTGGTCACTCTCTGTACCATGTCTCACATCCATCATTATGATCAATGTATCACACAGGGTTTTGTTTTTCTTATTTCAAAAGGCACTATATATACAGGGTCAACTTATAAAATTGGAGAAATAATTCAGAAATGAGATTTTTTTCTGGCAATTTTTTATTCACAGAATGAGAAAACTGGAACAATCTACTTCATCAATCACATTGCCACTGCAGATGCGCTTGATAATTAAAAAAATCATTGATACTGGTGGATTATAGTGGCCAGACACATCTTTGTAATGGAAAGAGCAATTGTATTAGCAGCAGTGTACTCATTTACAAAAAGGAAAAAAAATTAACATCTCTGTCACTGTGAAAATATGTACTGATATATGGATATCTTTTAAGTGTTCTTCTTATCTGCTTTGTTCAGTGTCTTAACATACTGTGAGCGGTTACACTTTAAAAAATCATAGTGTGTGTGTGTGTGTGTGTGTGTGTGTGTGTGTGTGTGTGTGTGTGTGTGTGTGTGAAAGAACAATATTAATGTTTATCATAATATCTAAACAAAAACAAAAAAATCAATTCAGATTCGAAAGGCCGTTAAAACATGAGCTAAATAAGAAAAATGATATGACATGCCTATGTTCATGGTCGATTATCATGATGTTGTTTACCTGCTCTATGGCATTATGTTTGTTAAAATGGGTATTAAGTTCTGAGTACATTGAATCGATAGACGTTCGTAAATGAACAGAATAATGTTTAAGGAAAAAAAAAAAAAAAGGACGAACCGAAAACCTCTCTATCATCAATTTTGTCCACAATGTTGTCATCTTCCTCTTCTGGTACTATCGGCCTTTCTCTTGATCGCCCCAAAGATCACTGGGTTTGCATTTTCCAAAGTGGTCATGTTGTTACTTTTCAACACGATCTGTACTACGACGGATGATGAGGAGCACCGGATGTAGCCTAGTAATTTTTTTTTTTTTGTGGACAGTTACGTCCCTTAGCGACAACTGCATGTAAAGTCTCGAGTGAACAGGTAGGCCTATGTCCTGCAGCCGTAGGCATTTAATTGAGATTGTGTTTAATGCATTTGGATCAGGAACCCTGCAAGTTTTAGGGAAAGAGAGGGAAAGAGGAGCTGACTTGGCAATTTTCTGCTGATTATGGATTTTCCTGGTGAGATCCATAAAATTAACTCATCGGTCATTACTGTTTTGTCTGAAATACTATTTCAAATAGATATGAAAAAAAAGGAAAAAAGACCCCCCCCCCAAAAAAAAAAAAAAAAAAAAAAAAAAAAAAAGGTAAGAAGTAGAACATGAAGAAAGAAGAAGGAAAAAAAAAAAAGTGAATACCACCATCGGAAAGAGCAAAGGGTTTGCAAAGAAATGTTGCAAAAATGTGTTTGAAACGGAAACCAGAGAGAGAAAGGTTTTTGCTGTTTTTTTTCTTTTCTTTTTTTTTTTATAACTAAGTAATCTTTGAAGTAATGATAATAATTAAACTATCCCATAATTTTTTTTTGTAGTGCTTTCCAAAATCTCATAGCACTTTACAATAACAAGATGCACACACACACACACACACACACACACACACACACACACACACACACACACACACACACACACACATCTATCTATCTATATCTATCTATCTATCTATCTATCTATTATTATATATCTTTTCATATGCACACAAGTGCTGTCTTCATTCTTCCTAGCCCAGGCGCACACTCTTCTGGTCAGATACACACACACACACACACACACACACACACACACACACACACACACACACACACACTTCTCTCTCTCTCTCTCTCTCTCTCTCTCTCTCTCTCTCTCTCCAATTACCACTGGACAGCACATAAATGAGAAGGGCATCAGGGAAAAGGCGGCTTGTGAGAAAATGTTTTTAGAATTAAATTAGTTTTGAAGGATGGGAGTGGTGAAGTGTGGCAGACAGTAGTAGTAGTAGTAGTAGTAGTAGTGGTAGGGGCTGACTTCAGTCGAGGCTGTACAGCCTATATATACCCCATCCTTTTATATCTTAGTTTTAACTGGTATAATTTGGATTGTGCATAATTTTTCATTGTAATCATAAATTTTTCACAAATTTCCTGTGTGAGTGTCAATAAGACCTTTGAAGGAGTTCACACTTTGTGCATGCTTTACTTCACATGGTAACGAGGTCCAATTTTCGATAATTCTCTGACTGAAGGAGTAAAGTCTGCAGTTTGTTGAACAATGTTATTTGAAAAGTTTATCCTCTGAATTTCTTGTTTTGTTATACCCAGAGAGCTTAAACAGTTTGTTCTTAATCTTATCTACTTCTTCTATACCATGAAAAATCTTATACATTTCAATTTAATCCCCTCTTATTCGTCTCCCTTTCACGACACTGAATGTAGTCTTAAATATTTAACCTTTCTTTTACCATCTTCGAACACTCTTTAATCAGCTTTGTAGCACATGTGTGAACTCCTTCCAGCACTAAGGACTGTCACTTTAAGAATGGGGACCAAATCATATTTCCATACTCCAGGTGGGGCCTCACCAAGGCTTTGTACAATTTAAAAAATGTGTGTTTGGTTAAGTGTCTAAATGTGTTCTCTTGAGTATTCAAACCATCTTGTAAGCTTTGTTCACGGCTTCTATGTGTAGGTCAAACGATAACTGGTCATCGAAAACAACTCCCAGGTCCTTTTCCTGGGTACATGTGTGAATATTTTGTGATTTATTATATCCAATTTCATTGAATATACCATTTTAGGATTTTTATTTCCCAAGTGCATGACTTTGCACTTTTCAGCATTAAAATATACAGAGAGAGTTTGTGTCTTAAGAGCAATAATTTGGTTTGAAAAAAAAAAAATCATATTTCATTATTCATTTATTTGTGTATTTACTTACTTACTTATTTTACATCATGAACTCCTATGTAATCTTTATCATTGGTTTCAGGACTGATTTGTCGTTATTCACCTGCCTTTAACTAGATATTCTGAAGGAAAAAAAAAAAAAAAAAAAAATTCCAGATTTGAAAGAACTTATGCTTTGTTATCAACTGCAATGTTTATGCTGTACAGATGAAACAGGAGTGGACTTGTAACTGGATATGATGATTCAGCAGACATCTGATTCCAGGAATGATTATGAATGATGTGCCCATGTGACCATGTCCTCATGCCATGAGAAAAGTTACTTCATGCATCTCTGTTCGGCTGTGCTGGTACTGGTTTTTTTTTTTTTTTTTTTTGGTGCACATTGATTTCATACTGACCTACTTTCTTCTGTTCCTTTCAGTAACCAGGCATGTTGGAATGCACAGTTCATTGTGATCATTTTGTTGATCCCAGTGAGCAGAATCAGTCACAATGGACAGGACACTATTTTCTTCTGTGGTAGGTTGTCCATGAGTCATGTTATTTTTTCACTTCCAGTTTTTGTCTTGTCTTGTTTTCTTGATGTTGGCATTTTGTTTATACTTAGTATGAGAGGAAACCAGTTTAGCAAGGAAATGATGTTTCTGTGTTTACGCAGAGTTTTATTTGATTTGAAATGTTTAATGATTAGTAAAGGTTGATATGAAATAATAATGCCAGTGGTAGTAATGATTGTTTGTTAAGGGCATTGTATAGAAAAATTATCATGGCGATTCATTAGATGCCATCGCCAGTAATTCCTATTCAATCATTCATTCTGCATGACATGTAAAAGGGCACATAAACTAGCGTAAACTTCCATACCCATCTTACACATAGTCATAGTACTAATTATGGAAGTAATGTGTTTTCAAACTTGCAGTGATAGATTCTGACTGTGTGAGGATAGAACTAATACGGCAATAAAACTTTAGCTTTCTTTTTACACCATTTTGCTACATCTGAACTTGTTTTCTTTTTCTTTTTTTTTTTTTTAGAGTTTTTTTTTTTTTTTTTTTTTAAGAGGAAATATGCTATATGCATGTGCTTTTAACTTTTTAAATATCGTGTGCGACCCCTTGTTGCCAAATGTTGCTCCAGGGGCCAACAGGCTGAGTCGCACTTTATTTTATTTTATTTTTTTTTGTTAACATGCACGCTGTGACCTACTTGTTTTTGAGTGAACCACTTTTTTAGGAAGAAGAGAGAAGAAGAAGAATTTTTTTTTTTTAAACGTTCTTAAATTGATAATTGCTTGACAAAGCCTTTGGTTTGGGTTGTTGTCTTCATGAACTGAAACAAAATTAATGTCATTTGGGGTGAGTGTGTGTGTGTGTGTGTGTGTGTGTGTGTGTGTGTGTGTGTGTGTGTGTTTGAGGGCTTCAACAGGGTATGGAAACCGCAAGAAGTCTAGGGAATGTGAAAAGACCTTTTCTAAGGCTTAAAAAGTTCTAAGGAAAATGAAAGCCCATGCCAAAAAGCTCCTTGGAAAATACTGAAAAGTCCTCCTCTTTTTTTTTTTAATTTCTTTTTTTTTTTTTTTTTTTTTTTAAGTTGTAAACATGCTTTCAAGTCAGCAAAATTCTGAACCCTAATCTTCACAGTGAATGAGGAAGAAAGAGGAGTAGAAGAAAAAAGTCTCACACTCACTGATATGCTGCTTGCTTGCTGCATGAATTATTTCCTTTACATACATGTCACATTTGTCAGTTCTGTTGTGCAGTGAACGCGTGCACAGCAGAGATGGGGTTAGATGACTGCATTTCATAATTGCTGGATTCCAAAGAAAGATTTCAAAGACTGGTTGGATCCTTCCACAGCTGGCTCATTACTCCAAGCAAGCTGTACAGTGGTATGTGTGTGTTGTGTGTGTGTGTGTGTGTGTGTGTGTGTGTGTGTGTGTGTGTGTGTGTGTGTGTGGTGTGTGTGTGTGTGTGTGTGTGTGTGTGTGTGTGCTTTGACTCTAAAGGATACTGAGTTCAACATATTCACTAGTTTATAGTGTAGAATATTGTACTGTATACTGACCAGCTCTCATTCATTAATGTTAGCAAAGTAAAACAGTTTTTCATTAATTCCATAGTGAGCTTTTTTTTAACATGAGCAACAATCCAATGAAGTTATGAACTTATTGTACCTGAACGTTGATGTTCAATGAGAGGTTTGTTCATAGCGTTGTCTAAAATAAGGCGTCAGTTTTCTGTGGGATGGGTTACATTACCGTGGGAAAATTGCACATGCTTAGATTAGAAGTATTTTCCAGAAGAAAGGAAGAGGAACACTACATTGAAATTTTTTTTCCCCTTTCAGAGACATGATAGAAGAATGATATAACCTTAAGTACTGATGAATGAAGCTTCACATGGGCCAGTTTAAGTTCCCGAACATTGAAGAACCATCCTTGCGGGTCAAGGCCAGACGCTACTTCATGTCCGTCTTCTGCTTCTTCTTCACTGTTTTTGGCTTTGGAGTCATCATCTGCACCGCCATCCTTGTCTCCAGAAGGCCCACAGAGTGTGCATTTCTGAGTGAGTTCTTCATGGGGGTGTACCTCCTGCTAAGTGCTGGTTGTGTCACAGGCTTCTTCAGCCTGTTAACCTGTGTGCACATGCAAAGAAGCAAGTCATCAAGGATTTTTATTCCTGTCTGTAATGTCGTCATCATCATTTTGATGATGCAAATCTCTGCTGCCATCGCTGGTCACATTATGTACACAAGTGCTTCGATGGGTGAGCTAAGGTCCTTACTGAATTCCACCTGGCATGACTATTACCTGACAGACGAGGCAAAGGACTGCGTGGATCATCTTCAGGCGAAAGTTTGAATGTTGTGGTCTGAGCAGTGATGCTGAGTGGTTGTCCTTGTCTGTGAACGCCAGCCTTTCCTTGTATCCTTCATCCTGCTTGTGCTCCTCTGTCAATGATGTTTGTACTGTGAGAAGTGACTCCTCCAATAACGGCTCCCACCTTGTGTATGTACACAATGTTTCTTGTCACAGTGTTGTCCTCAGCTATCTTTTTGACACATTGCTCAGTTCTCCAAAAGGAGTGTAGTTTACTATCATAGTGTTGAAAATCCACCCTTCATCGCATCCTGGGCCCCGTGCTGTCTCTAGTTGAGTTTGTGCTAGTGTTGGCTGCCATTTACATCTTACACCACATTGACAATCGCTCCCTGGTAGGGGCATATGTGGTCGGATCACCACCAACTGAGGATGTTGTGACACCTTCAGGGCCAGCACAGACAGAGCTACAGAGCGAGGAAAGACTGGCGCCAGTGTGTAGGAAACTGAATGTGGGAACATACAGTCAGATACTCGTGATGAGACTGTTATGCATATCTGAAAAAGAAGAAAGAGAGAAAGAATAATGTGGTTGTGTTTTGTGTTCATAACAGTCAGAAAACATCAAAAGTACTGAGCTTGGGAAGTTGAACTTTGGATAGTTCGTTGCCGCAGTTAAACAAGAACTTTGAGCTGTGTGAGATCTGTATGTGCAGATTATCAGATGGGCCTTATTTTAAAGCTCTTAAAATCTCTAGTGTTGTGAAATATTACGATATACTGTAATATTTTTCACAGTCCAGTCCTTTAATGTCTGTTTTTTTTATAACAATTTTTTTTTTGAATTACTGATAGGTCCCAAAATACTGACAGGGAACATGTTTCCTGCCTTCAGTACTTGGACTTGTATTACATTTATCACTGTAATTATGTAATATGCAGTTTAACTGAATTTGTGCCACAAAAAATAACATGTTCTTTTGATAAATGCATTTGATGCAGAATGAGAATAAACTTGCCTGAAGCTAGCTGCTTTTTAAGAACTTTTTTCATTGGTTGTATTTCAAGTGTGAGGTTTTTGGTTTTGAAAGAACCAAATTGCAGTACTGGTCTTCAGGAGTTTAGAGGGATTTTTAAATGTCAAGCAGAATGAATGATGTGGCCAACGCACACATAAAAGGAGTGTGTTTGACTATTTCCTCCAGGACTCAGAACTTGTTTTATATATCACCCTCTATCTTTCAGGTTTGTGAAAAAAAAAAAAACAAATTATGTATCAAGGTGTCCTTTCAAAGCCTTTTTACTTTCCCCACATTGAATTCCGAACCAGTGTTCATTAAAACTAAATTCAGAGCCTTGAACAGTGTCTGGAAAGAATTGATGATTTGATCAATTATCATTTGTTAACAGACGGACACCTGATATTGTTTCTTTCCAGATACACAGTTTTTCTTTTTCTTTTTTTCATTCTCACATTTCAAAAGATCACATACCAATTTTGATTGATGTTTTTTTTTCATTTTCTGCTAGTTCAGTAGGCTTGATCACATCCAGGGTGGTTTCTGTCAACCTCAGTAGAAATGGCCACAGGTTCTGTGTCATGATGTCCAGCTGTTTTTTTTTCTCTGCGTCTCCATCCTTGTCTTTGATACCATTTTCAAAATGGGGGGTGTGGAGGGGGGGATTTTTTCCTCACTTTGTTGACTGTGTAAGCTTAAAGCGTTTCCAAATTTGTTACATGTGCTCCCAATTTGTTGCATTCCTTATGTCAAAACCCCAAAAAGCTCTTTCTCTCAGGAATATCTATCAAACAAATTTTGGCCACTTAATGTATGCCTTTTTTGTGCATAAAGAGATTATGTACCTTTCAGCACTATGCCTGCAGTGTCTTTGATTGCGGACCTCGTTTTTGCTAGCAGGGCCCAACTTTTTTCCTGGGAGCACATAAGTTCGAGATCTCAGTCCAGTCAAGTCAAAAACGCTTCATTATCTCCAAAGAGAAATTAAGAGTCGCCAGTTTATAAAACAAATCACATATCACACCCACAGATGTAGCTGTTGCCACACCACTCGCACTTCACAGGAGATAATGCACATACACACACATATATATACAACTTCGCTTCCTTTTTTGATGTTTGTTGAAAGTTTAGTTATGATTCAGGAGTTTGAAGGAATGGATTGTCAACAAAACTGTTTTTGGTTCTATTTGCCTTGAAATTTTGGAATTTGGAATCTTTGTCCAGAGGGTAGAGCATTGTAGTTTTTTGAAAGAACCTGAGAACTGTCGGCAGCAGTGTTCACAGCTCTGATATTGAAAAATGATGAAAAGAGTCTTCAGCAGAAGAAAATCTAACTCAGCAAAATGATGAAAAGAGTCTTCAGCAGAAGAAAATCTGACTCAGCATTCATACAATTTATCCAGCTGTAATTGATTTTTGCCAATAATCTTTCCACATGTATTCACCACTGTGTTT
>JADBJO010003377.1:202500-220000 GCA_016801955.1 Conus betulinus
TTGGACGCTCTGTCTTGCCATTTGATGCTGCAGACCTTGTGTAAGCATCGTTTTGCTCGCTGGCCTGAGCACTTCTGTGCCCTTTTGAATAGAGTCTTGTCAATAACTGAAGAAGCAATCGCAGCCCTCACACAACTGCCAGTGCAGGAATCTCTGGCAGACCCATCTTCCAGTGCAGAGACTGCGAAGGCTCTGAAGCAGACCATGTCCGGTAAAGCACCAGGAGGAGATGGAATTCCAGCAGACATCTACAAGAATGGAGGTGAGGTACTCCTGGAAGAGCTGACCAACCTCTTCCAGTCCATATGGGAAAAGGGAGAAGTGCCCTAAGACTTCAAAGACGCCTCTTTTGTACACACCTACAAGAGGAAGGGTGATAAAGCGTCCTGTGACAATCATCGTGGGATTTCCCTCTTGTGTGTCGCAGGAAAGATTCTTGCAAGGGTTATCTTGAACAGACTCATCACCCACATAGCAGACTCCATCGTCCCTGAATCACAGTGCAGGTTTTGCGCAGGCAGGGGCACAACTGACATGGTATTTGCTGTTTGTCATCCACAGGAGAAGTGTCGTGAGCAGAATCAGGAGCTCCACATGGTGTTTGTTGATCTCACCAAAGCCTTCGATACTGTTAATCAGACTGGCTTGTGGAATATGCTTCACAATCTGGTTGCCTGGAAAAGTTCGTCTTACTGACAGTTTCATTCCATGATGGCATGCAGGCAAAGGTGCAAGGAATGGGGATACCTCTGACCCATTCCCAGTGAAAAACAGAGTGAAACAGGGATGCGTCATAGCTTCCACCCTCTTTTCCATTTTGTTTGCTGCAATGCTGACTGATGCAGTCTGAGTGTGGACCATAGTATCTGTCTAAGTATACTTGAATTGCCATCACCCGTTGAACTGTTATAAATACATTTTCTACTCACTGCTTTGTATGTTAATAGCTTCTGTTTAAAAGAACAAAACTTGCTGATACCATTACCAAAGTTTTTTTTTTTAATTCAGAAACAAGGCAGGCCTTATTGCTTGGGCAGTACATCCCTCATTTTTTTTTTTTTTTTTTTTGGTGTCTCTCCCATCACATCTCATCTACCTCTAAACAGCCATCCAGTCCAAATGCATCAAATCGCTCTAGTCCTACTCAGTGTTTGTGTGCTATGGTTTGATTTTACATGTTCTGTGATCAACGGTGATTATGGTCTTGGCTGTCTGTAAACTGTATGTATGTTTGGCACCACTATTTCATGTTGTTACTCTGCCGTTTTTTTTTTTTTTTAATGTGTGTTTATCATTTCTGTTATTTTATTTACTCAGTTTTAATTGCAGCCTGACGTAATGACAAATAGCATTGTTACATTTAGAGAAGGGAATGGGGGACTTATTTGCCATTCTCCCCTCTCTGAACTTTTTTCTCTCAGAGTTTCAAACAGCATGTTGTGCCTGATGATTATATATATATGTCTCATAGCCTTTCAGTCTCTTTTTCATCCGTGAACCTGGGCAATGGTTTTTAATTTGCCTTGAATACAGTGTCTTGTATGATGAAATGTTTATTTTCTTCGCCAAATTGTCTTGTGATAAAGATGCCTTATAATCAAAACATCTCCTTGCTACTCCACCCTTTTCCCTGTAGAAAGAGATAGGTTTGATTTCCATGTCAAATTGGCTTACGCAATGTCAGTGCTTTTAGTTGTTTAGGAAGTTTTGTTGAGATGTCTCGCATCTTGGAAAAACTTTTCTCTGTGTTTCTGGACCTATTATGAATATCTTTTTAATTGATATTACAGACTGTGCCATGTGTGATTAACATTTTTTTTTTTTTTATTCATGTCAGCTGTTGCTGTTTATGAAGGCAGTTTATTGCAGTGATCATTATTTTTGTGTTTTGTAACCTGTCTCATATTGTTTGATCTTTTTCAGCTGTAGTATGTATTTCACATGGGCCAGTATATAGTTGTGTGTGTGTGTGTGTGTGTGTGTGTGTGTGTGTGCAAACGTGCGCACATGTGACATGAACAATTTCATTTCCTTTGAGGAGGCAGTTGCGTGGATGGCAAGTCCTTACACAGACCGGGAAAAAAAGAAAAGGGATGCTCCGGGGTTTTCTTACTGCACAAAAACCACCCAGAAGTTGACTGACTGGAATAATAGAAAGGTGTGTGTAAGGCTGGCTGTACAGTAAACAATACAGAAGTGGCAACATTGCACACTATTCTGCCTATAGCCATAACGTAAGAACAACAGACTGGAAGAGCTTGATGTATGTCAAAGTAATTAATCCAGAGTGAAAGCATCAGGCTGGTTACCTCCATCCAAGTTTTCCTGGGTGTCATCCACAAGTCTGATGAGGAGAATTCCTGCAGACTGCTGTCGTCTGAATCCATGCTGCGGTTTATAGTTGACCTCAGCAATGTCAGTTGTGATATCTCCCTTTGACAGATCCTGAAAGACAGTTTCCTTTGTGCAAGCCGAGCTGAGCTTTTTTTTTTTTTTTTTTTTTTTTTTTTTATGACAGTGTGTTTTGTTCAGCCATTTTTTTTTTTTTTTAATACCAGTCATTGTTTGCCAAGTGGTGTAAAACCAGCTGTACTGTTATACCTCTTGAGAGGTTGACATACATATCAGGGTTCCAGACAGAAGTGTTGTAGCAGGTGATGACTTTACCGGCGTCAGTTGAGCAACAGTTTTTTTTTTTGCTGTTTGTAGTTCAACTAAGATGGCAGCACTTTTTTCTGTCATGTTTCTTATGTTGTCGATGATTTTAGTTATTAGACTGTTGGTGTTTTGATTGTTATTGAATTGCTTTCACAGTGATAAAAGTTCTTGTTTTTGCAACAGTAATGATTCTGAATGATTGATAGGTTAGTTTCAAAACCAACAGCCATTTTGCACTGAATATAAGATAAGTGGTTTCTTGTTCTTTTTTTTTCATTGTCAGAAATGTTTGTTTGTTTTTGCCTTAAGAAGACTCAAGAGGTCAAAATGCATTGTGTTTTGTCCTGTAATCTGTTTGTCTGTATCCTGTGGTGGAACTAATAACATTTCCTTATTAATTTATTGATAGGTTATTGTGCCACTCTGAATTATTTTCATTCCTGTACAGTTATTTTGTCTGTGTGATCTTATATAGAAACTCTGTTGGAATCACACACTTAGGTTTAATTCACTTTATACGTGTGTCTGAGAGTGTTGCTCAAATTTCCTGACTCATGCTGTAGATATCTGTTATCTCTTAGGCCTGGTTGACGCTGAATATAATTGTGAAAGTGCCATGCAGTCTGGAGCAGGGGTGGAACTTCTGTTGCATGATTTTCATTACACTTATTTATCATTTTCTGCAGTGTTTTGAAAAAAAAAACAAAACCTCTCCATATCTATGCCTGTAATGAGTTCATTTCAAAGTCTTCAGTGTCGACAAGTTATGACTGTCATCAGATGATCATGGTGGCACCCTCTAGACAAGGGATGCTTGCATATAATGCTCTTTAGCTCAGCAATCATTGTCATCAGTGGGAACTTAATATGGTGGATTAGATCAGGCACCAGCGGACATCACCAAAAGGACTTTGTGCAGTACCTTTTCTGGCTGGTTGCCTCAAGATGGCCCGGTGTTGATAAAATCAATGGATTGATGGCGCTGGCATGTGCCTTAGGAAACATGACTGTGGTAGTGCTGCCATGGAGGCAACAGAATGAGCAGTGTGAAAATAATGCCAGTGAAAAGGCATGAAGCCCAAAACGGCACCGCCACCCCTCCTCCATCCCTCTACCTCAGTTCTTCCCTTCCCATCCCCAACCTCGGTCTCTTGGAGGAAGGGGGAGGGGGAGAACATACTTACACCAAAGGCTTCAGGTGTTACTGCAGCTGATTTCTTGTCATTCTGTCGGAACTTTTTCTTTGATTTGTGCATTAGTTTCATTCTTTGAGTGACCAGGACAGTGATCACGTTTTTTTTTTGGTTTTTTTTTTGAATGCTCACAATGTCGATGAGTGAGAACGATTGAAATAGTAGAGTGATTTTCAACCGTAGAATTTATAACTGTTATTAAAGGGAGGTTTTACTCTGAAACATATGATTGGTGCATAAAGTAGAAATCATATAGCACACAATCCAGGCAAACAAAATATGCACTAAAAAATCATTGGACATGACAAATTGCCCAACCACCAAACTGGACGAAAACAGATAATACTTGTACATTCAAGGGAAACAATCGTGCTGTTTACGTGTGATGTGTTATGTCCCTTTTCTTCCGTCCACTCTACTTTTTTGCGGGGGGGGGGGGGTGGGGTGTGAGAGTGTGTGTGTGTGAGAGAGAGAGAGAGAGAGAGAGAGAGAGAGCTGCTGCACGTACAAGTACTTGGGTGCCAGTGTGTAATCATGTGGACTGCTGTGTTACGAGGATGAAAAATAAAATTATCTTTTTGAGATCTTTCTGTTCACTGTTCATGGTAGCTGTTTTTTTATTTATTTATTTATTTATTTTTTCTGTCATCCAGCTGTGGCAACAATCAGCCTTATCTGTTTTGTCAAAGAGTGTGACATTTGAGGATTGTTTTCCGTCCAGTGAGGCAACAATTGTCTTTTTTCCGTTGTTTCACAGAATGTGAGAATTTGAGGAATTTTTTTTTCTTTTCCCGTTAAGCTGTAGCAACAATCATCTTTTCTGTTGTTTCACAGAAAGTGAGAATGTGTGGGATTCTTTCTTTTTTTTTTGTCCGATATGACAACAATCATTCTTTTCTGTTGTTTCACAGAATGTGAACATTTACGTATCAGACATTATAATTGCCATTCCATTAACTATGTATGAATGATCTAATAGGTACTGCTAATAACAAAGAAGTCTTGATTGCATACACTAAGATATAATAACACAATGTAACTTTCGCTGCAATGATGGGGAAAATACAAAAAAAATTATCATTTTCTTTCAAGGCCTTATTAAGACACAAGTGATTTTTGGTTATTATGATTTTTTGTGAAGCTGTGACAAACACACACACAAAAAAAATGCTGTCCAGTATGGCAGAGCACATGTATTTTAAAATCAATTATATAAGTATATATCTCCATACCAGTGCATACTCCGACGAGCTAACAGTGTTAAAGAAGTAAACCAACAGTACAGGAATCCCCTTTTCCTTCTTTCCACCTTCAGATCGTGGCGCTGTGTTATTTCTTCTGACAATCTATTCTTCTGAAGTCTTCAGAGTGATACAGTGAATTTTGTTTGCCTGTTTCATTTATTTGTTTCAAAGCCTTCAGATTGTGATATAGGCCAGTGTGATCTGTTTGCATTGATTTACAGCCATATTTTGGAAACACTTAAAAAAAAAAAATCATTTTCATAAAAGTATATAACAGCCAGGGAAACAAGATTGATTACTGCCTATCTATATGGGCACTCATGTGTTCGTGCAGGTGTGGGTAGGTACTAGGTGGGTGGGGTGAGAGAGAGAGAGAGAGAGAGAGAGAGAGAGAGAGAGAGAGAGAGAGAGAGAGAAACTCATCATGCCGGATATATAATGAAGCAACCAGAAACCGGCACGTCAGTTGTAATGAAATCTGGATATAATGAAGCCATTTTGAATGTCCCCGGCGACTTGTTATAAGCGGCTTGAACTGTATATTTGTCTATCTATCTATCTATATGCATATATATATATATGGACTGTGGTGTGTCTCTATCTGACGCCAAGAGCACAGACACAATCAGCCGTGTCTCCCTGATGAGTCCGATCCAGCAGACGAAAGGCCTCGGAGCAGCGATATATATAGATCTGCCTTCAACAGGGATTGTGATAGTTTCCTCATGCAGCTAGTGAAGGGTTTTTCATAGCTATGATATACATTTTCCCATTTACTTCATCTTCAGTTGTTTTTTTTTAAACCTCTCAATTTCAAATCTTTGCCAAGTTATTACTATAGTGATGGAAGAATTGTTAACCTGCACTTGTTTCCCCCACTACTTAATTGTTCAGCATTATATATATATATATATATAATGTAAAAAGAGAGACATACATGTATGTATGCATATGTGTGTGTGTGTGTGTGTGTGTGTGTGTGTGTGTGTGTGTGTGTGTGTACATATATATATAGAGAGAGAGAGAGAAAGAGAGATACATGTATGTATGCCAAGAACAACAGTGCCACTCGGAACATGCAGGCAGAGTCTGCTGGATGGGGCAGATGACTTGGGAGTGCACTGCAGACCTCCCAGAATGGAAGAGTCACCCAGAGATCATCAGCAAGAGTGGCGTAAGACCAGACATAGTAGTCCACTCTCAGTCAACCAAGCAGCTGATCATGATCGAGCTCACAGTGCCATATGAGAACAGAATGGAGGCAGCTTAAATCTACAAGACTGAAAAGTATGCTGATCTGGCGAACAGCCTGAGGAGGGAAGGCTATCAGGTCAAAGTCCTCACTGCAGAAATTGGAGCTAGGGGGTTTGTAGGAATGTCTGCATACAGCCTCGTGAAGCAGCTCTCAGTTGCAGGGAGGGAAAAAACCAGAGCCCTGAAAGCAATGGCAGAAGCAGCAGAGAGGTGTTCAAGCTGGATCTGGTCAAGGAGGAACAAAAGTGAACTTCATAAGGCTTAACTTTCCTACAAAAAATCAGGTGTGTCCCAGTGGTTAGTGCGCGAGTCATTAAGTGGAAAATGAGCATGTCCAGAGGGGCATGGGTTCGAATCCCAGCCGCGGCTCGTCCCAAGATGGGAAAAAAAAAGGGGCAACAGAGGGACATCCGGAGTCATGAACTGGGTGTGGCCCAACCCCCTAAAGTGTCAGGAGATAAGGGCCGAAACACTTGCTTGAAGGGGGCTTCTCTTCTGAGGAGGACTCTCTGCTGCCACGCTCTCCACGAGTTTCTTTTCTATATATATATATATATATATATATATGTGTGTGTGTGTGTGTGTGTGTGTACACATATCTATGTGTTTATCTGTTTTTGATTATCTATCTATCTATCTTTCTATCTGTATATAATGATAAAAACAAGTCTTTTTTGTACCCTGACTGTACATAAACAAAAATTTATGAAAAATACATTAAAATCTGAAGACATGAAAAGACTTATTTGTATTTCTATCTTTTGCTGTGTTTGGTTTTACTATAGTTTGTTTTACAAGGTGCAGAGCCCAGGACATCAAAAAAGCATTATTTCACACACACACACACACACACACACACACACACACACACACACACACACACATACACACACACACACACTCGGGTGTGCATACACACACACACTTATACACACACACATACACACACACACAATTTTTTTCCTCTTTCTTTTGGTTAAAGTTATGGTTGCTATCGTTGTTTTTTCAGTCAGCTTTGATTTATATTTTTGCATGAGATGTGCTTTGTAAATGTGCTTCAACTGGTATTGGAGAAATCCTTTTCCTGGTTTAGTTTTCAAACCATTTCACCTAAATTGATGCATATTTCCACACACACATGCGCACACACACACACACATTCACGAGCGCGTGCGTGCGTTTGCACACACACACACACATATGCAGACACACCCGCATGCACACACCACACACACACACACACACACCACACACACACACACACACACCATTCTTTGCCTCCCACCCCTCATTTCCCACTCCTCCTTTCTCATCATTCTACTCCTTTCCCTTTCTGCCCTGTACTATCTTTCCTCCTCCATATCCCAGCGTATGTACATTGTACATTTTCGGTGTGTGTGTGTGTGTGTGTGTGTGTGTGTGTGTGTGAGTGTGTAATGTGGGACTGACAGTATCAGTATGATGTAGAATATTCACAGACCTGCATACACAGGAATATAAATGATGACCTGTTTTTTATTGGTGTGTGTGGATGTATAAATTATACTGATGCTTCTGTATTATATTTCAAGGGAAAAAGAAACAACTTTTAACCGGCCGATATGTTTTTAGAAGTCCGTGCTTCATATGGCTTTATAATGTTATGTATTTATTGAAAACCAGTTTGTTAAAATGGACACAAAAGCCCAGGTGCATGTGTCATCTCATTTAAAGAAAAAGAATAAAGAGACTGGGCAGGAAAACATTTTTGAAAACTTAAAAGAAAAAAAAAGAAAATGAAAAACAAAGAAAGAAACAAAGAAAATCAGAACAACAACTAAACCCAAAAAAAATTCTATATCAACAATAATTTGCAGCATGTGTTGCCGAAACAGATTTGTGGGTGGGTGTTATTTTAAAACCATTTTGTCATCCTTTTATGAATACATCCGGTGGTTGGTTGTATGTGTTAAAGGGTAATATGTGTGTGTGTGTGTGTGTGTGTGTGTTTTTTTTTTAAATTTCCCCTGATGCCAAGATTCCCTCTAATCAGTTTATGCCATTCCAGATCTGAAACTGTGTTGTGTCATCAATATTTACCAATGTCAACCGCAAGTTGGTGAAGATATTGTACTGGCTGCTGACTGTACTTTAACGCAATGCATGTATTTCTTGATCATGTTTATGTGAATAAACATTCCATTTTCCGGTTAAGATCAATGTTACTGTTGATTTTTTTGTATCCTCTCTCTCTCTCTCACTGATTCCCTGTACGCGCGCGCGCGCGCGCACGTGTGTGTGTGTGTGTGTGTGTGTGTGTGTGTGTGTGTGTGTGTGTGTGTGTGTTAATATTCTTACTCATTTTTGTTGTTAAAAAAAAAAAAACACAGAAGAGACCAGAAAACAGACTAAGAATGGGATGTGGATGATTTTTTTTGTTTAGGTCTTAGCTCATCATGAAAGTGACATGTAAACAATGTAAAACATTGCACTGGGTATGAAAAACACATGGCACAAAAACAGGGACCTTGATATAACATGTACACCGGAATGATTGTTCCCATGGGTATGGTGGGAGCTATTTCAGTATGAAGTGTATCCCTACCCTCTAGAAATTCTAGGCTGGTAGTTTCTTTTCTACTGTTTTATTTTTTCTTCTTGTTTGTTTGTTTGTTTTTTTTTGGTTCACTGTCTTTTTCGTTTGTGGCTGATTCACCCATCTTGTTCCAACAAGTTCAGACAGATTTTTTCTCCTGTGGTATTCAAACTTGTCAGTTTTTAATTTTTTTTTCCCCATTTTCATGTCATTTGATTACTGTCTCAACAAAGATTTATAACAACACACTACACACAGGAAACGTTAACTGTCCCATTCTGCTGAGTCTGTTCACATGGCCTATATATATATATATATATATATATATATATATATATAAAATATTTTTTTTAGTAAAAGAATCAAACTTCTTCAGTCGTTGTGTAAACGCTAAAGTAAGTTCAGTTTGCACATGAAAGGATGTCTGTAATACTTATTTTGGACCTGATGAATGTTTCACTTTTATGACTTAATTCAGAATTAGAAAGAGAGAGGGAGAGGTAGATTGAGAGAGAGCGGGTGTGTAATGGAGAGATGGGCAGATAAGGCAGGGAGGGGCTAGGGGAAAAGAGAAGTACTCTGTCACACACGCATTCACATGTGCACACACACACACACACACACAACACACACATGCATGCACACACATACATCCACATGTCAGATAGTATTGGGGACACATATGTGTCAACACTGCCTCAACTACCATCTTTTCATAATATAGAGTATGCTGTAACACAAGTAAGAAAATGCCATATACTCCACAAATGTCCATTACGGATATTTTTTTGCAGCTTCTCAAAAGAAAGTGCGGGTACATTTGGATGATAATTATAAACCTTTTTTTTAGACCAGACTTGTTGTGTACATTTCTGTTGCTATGGGATTAGAACTGAAGCATGCTGGGCGTTATGTTCTTTTCTATTGATATCTCTCCTTTGAGTTCCTGAGATAACTTTTTTTTTCTGTGTTTTTTGTTTTATTGTGTTTGTTTTGTTTTTTGCTTCATCCTATCCTTAGCCAGCTTTGTTGTGTATATATGTTTCTGTTTGTTAGATCCTAACAAGAAAAAGAAAGAACCCCCGCCCTACACACACACACACACACACACACACACACACGCACACACACACGACATGGGACAGCAAAAGAGGATGACTCTTCTCCCTCTTCATAAGGTTGTAATCTGCTCCAAACTGAATCACGGCTGGTTATGCGTGAGCTTCTTGTTATTTCGAAGTTCTTGATGCTATATACACCTCTAAGGACTTCTGATTCAGCATTCCATACCACCTCTGCGAACAACCTGTACTCAGACGTGGGGAAACCATCTATCTCCAACTGTAGACTGAAAGTCTCCTTAAACTACAGTGTTTGAAAAACGATAAAGAATGGGACTGCATAAACTAAAGGCATGGGTCCTGAAAGGATGAAACGTCAAATTATGATTTGTGTGTGTGTGTGTGTGTGTGTGTTGTTATTGTTGTAGTTTTGTTTGCTTGTTTGTTTTGGGGGGACACGTCATCACAAAGTAAAACGTAATATTACGTAAAACGTCATCCCCCACTCCAACTCCCCCCACCCCGCAGTCCAAATGGGTCTCAGAGACAGGAATAATGAAGAGCAGAAGTTAGCTGGTTTTGCTTTGAAAAAGGGGGTGTGGGGAGGGGTGCAGTGGCGGAGGGCGGCTAGTCTTCTTTGTTTGCTCTGTGTCGGTCTGTGTTTCTGCTGGGCGATCTTGTGTCGTAAGCAGCACTCCTTTGGAGTTATGGGCGTGTAATTAATCTCATGAGTTTTTCTTTATCCGTTCCTTGCCGCAGAGAGAGAGAGAGAGAGAGAGAGAGAGAGAGAGAGAGAGAGAGAATTTAAAGGAAATGGATTTCGCTTTTGAATTAAATACGTGAGACAGAAAATGGAATTCAGTCCATTGTCTGGATAGGTCAATGGCCTATTTCATGCAACAGTCAGGAAGTGATTGCCTCCCTTTATCTAGTACAACGTTTCAGGATCGGCTCCTTGAGTCGCGTCGTCCGGAGGTAGGTAGGTAGGTAAGGGTGAGATTTACGTCCTACCGGCCTGAGGCCGTTAAGGATAAGGTTACTACAGACATAAGTCTGCATCATTGTGGCAACTGCTGTCGCCGGCAGTAGTGGGTAGGCTTCAATGGGGGTCGTAGCATTCCTCTCTGAGCTCGTGTACCTCATCAACGTTGGTTCAATTGTGGTCGTGTTCCTCTTGAATGTTGCTTCAAGTTTGGTCCTGTTGCTCTTGAACTTTGGTTCAATTTCTGGTTGTTGGTCGACCGACGATGGGCGTCGGTGTGTGTTGCCTGCTGTCCCCCAAACATCAGGCTGTCTTCATGCTCGGGCGGCAATGGTCCTGTGCCGCATGAGGCCGCCTCAAGGAGGGAGCATGACGAAAGTCGCTGGAGCGCTGCATGAGTCCCTAAAACTTGGCGGGTACTCGCTGACTGCGGCCGTGAGGGTAATTTTTCAGCCCAACCCCGTAAGGAGTGTCCCCATGTCTGCCTCCCCACAAAACAGAGCACGGTATTCCAGGCCACGGTAGTCGCATTCAGGCAGCGCTCCTTCGCCTTCGCCGATCACCCCACATCTCCAGAAGCCGTCCCCCGGCAACACAGGCTAGACCCGCCGTCACCCACATGGCTGGAAGGTTGTCTGCGCCGCCCGACACTGATCTCTCACATCAGTGTCCCTCAAAGGAGAGCTGTCATCTCTACACTGGCGTCCACTGCTATGCCACGCTTGCAGCGAAGTGCAAGTCTGGACGTTCGAATATGCGCTTCATGTACGTGACCCCTTAGTTTCACTGCCTTATCAATCCAGCCCACGTCAGTTCCTTTCTGTAACCAATCAGATTCCACCTTCCTGACTTCCCTCCGTGGATTATACCCAACCTTCTGTCCGGGCCATTCCAATTTCAAGGGGTGGATGTAACAGGGATGTAAAAGGGGGGAAAATGTGTACATGGCGTAGACGGAAGCAGCTCGTCCGAGATGTCCGACGCTCCAGTGAATCAACTCAAATAGGACGTCAGTGTTCTGTGAGACCTTTGTTGGCTGATCTACACCTACATCTCTTCGCTGCTGTGGCGGTGAGACCTGGGAAGGTTCCCCATTTGCCAACGTCTCCCCTCCAGTGTGGAAGGAAAGCTGCTGGCATCCTTCAGGATCCACCACCTCCTGCACGTGCTGAGGGAGTTGCGGGGCTGCTCCTGGATGCGCCCAGGAATTGGTTGTCCAGAGGTCACCAAGGACCAGAGTTGTTCCCCTTATCACCACCTGACGAGGTAAGCAGCGCACCGTGGTCTCCTGGCTGTACAGAGGTGTGGTATATATACATACATATATATATATATATATATATATATATATATATATATATATATATATATATATATATGGACCGGTCAACACGCAGTGAGACGTCCTTGAGGAAACTGAAACTGAAACTAACTGGTACGATTTGTTCTTTTCATTTACGGAAGAGAAGGTGCCGTAACTTGAGCGATTAATGTAAAGTGACCTGTTCCGTTATAACTTCCTTCTGTTTCCACCAGTAATTATATTGAAAATTTCGTGTTTAAAAAGATGAATGAAACCGGAGTGAAGACATCGTAAAAGTGGAGGAAGGGTGTCGTTACGTGCTAAATGTATGTGCGAGTGTGTGTGTGTGTGTGTGTGTGTGTGTGTGTGTGAAGGGGATGGTGGGGGTGGGTGGGAGATTGAAGAGAAAGTGGGGAACGAATTCGATTTGTGAAGAAGTGAAGTGTGGTGTTGTCACCCTCCTAAAGTTTTTGTAGAGGGCTAGAGAGAGCGAGAGAAAGCAGGCTTTTCAAAAGGGTAGGGAATTTGAGGAATACAAGGATGGAGAGAACGTATGCACCAGATTGTGTGTATTGCCAGTGTGGCGGTGCATCATAGTCTTTGTGTCACTTAAGTTTTTTTGTTTTTTTTTCTGGGATTTTCACAAGATTTTCTTATCCATTTAGGTAATGGGTTCTGTACCGTGTATTTTTCATCTGTCATTATATAATTGTTTATATGTATTCATGTATATAAGGACAAGCAAATATCTGCATTTGCTTATGGACGAAAGCAGTACTTGTGTACATATTTGTTCATCGATGGGTATGCGTGTAAATGTATCTTTCTACTGGTTAAAACGCGTTTATAGTTTGATAGCAGAGAAGACATCGGACAACTAAGAGCAGAATTCAGACTAAGAACATCGACTCTGATCATTCAGGAGAGGAATTGTGCCAGCTGTTACTGACAAATTTCAGAAACTCAATCTGTCACCCACAAGTACAAAGGAGGAATGGGAGGAATTAGACGAAAAAATAGTCAACAAAATAAAAGACTTGATGTCTTACACCTTGCATACACAGGGACGTCATGCTCATCCGCACGCAGCGCAATCTGACTCCATCCACTCGCTAAAAAGATCAAAACAATAACGTTCATTTTCTCCCCTCTGATAATTATAATAAATCAGTTATACCAGAGTTTTATTTACTCTTGATCTTCTTTGGGTATTTTTCACAAACAAACTCAATGATGCAAAATAGAAAACATTATATATATATATATATATATATATATATATATATATATATATATATATATATATATATATAGTCAGTTATGGAGTCTCTATGGGTGCAATATCAACACTGATCACTTTTGTTTACTGTCAAATTTCGATTTGTTCTCTTTTGGGGGCCTGTGCCAGCCATCTGCAATTCACTGAGTAGTAAATCAAAGAAAGACAGAGTTAAGGATTGTTTGATTTTCCAGTAGTACCTAATAAAGAAGTCCACGAGGAAGGCCCAGAGCCGAAACGTCGGAAAAACGAAAACTTGCTTGTTTGAATATGTCAATTTTAAAACGTGTAACGATTTCGCAGAATTGTAGAAACGTGACAGATCTACAACAACAGAAGTGCTGGTCTTTGTTGTAAAAGGATCATGATACTGTCATATGAACGTGATTCAGAGAACGAGGAAATGGTCTGAAATAGCCTAGCACTTGGACATGCTGTAGCACTCTCCTTGGGAACAGCAGTCAAGTGGTGACTGGCCCCAGGCGGCTTGAAATGACATGGCATGCTTCCATTGCCCTGTGAAGCAGACCCAAGACAGTGACGACTCCGCTTCAAAGCTTCCTCCTTACCCACTGACCCACCCGCCAGGCGCTTCTCAGTGAGCTTCAAGTTTTTTTCGGTCTTGCTTCATGACGGAATAACCATCGATCAGTCTCAAAAGATCCGTCTCCGTGACTTTACCTACCCCTAAACACGTACGGATATGTTCTATTGTCCTCTCCACTGGCCAAGCTCGCATGTCTCCTTTCAGTTTGTCCAACATCTTCTCTACCTGTTTCTCCTTTCTGTGCTTGATATGTCGGTCCAGGAACGTGTTCAGTGTGTACAGAAACGGGTTGATGGCAGAGTTCAGAGGCATGACAAATACAGCGGCCCACACATTCACAATGTTCGGGATGTGGGCGCCACGTGCAGCCAGCAGTCCCATGAGGCCAATGGGAAACCAGCAGCAGAAGTCTGAGAACGCAATGAAAAAACAGACGTCTTGCGATGGTGACTTCCTGTTTCTGGGTGTCTTTACGCACAGCTCTGGAGGACTGACGGACGGTGTGAAAGATGACCAACTGACCAGTGGCAATGACCAGGAAGAGGAGAAAGTTGAGAACAATGAAGACACCGAAGGCATACTGCTGGCCAGGGAACTGCTGGCGACTGATTGGCAAGGGCAGACACATGCTGTTGTAACTGTAGAACTCCCAGTGTGGCAGGAAGAGAGGCAAGGCAGCCAACACAGCAGCAGTCAGCCATGCCACACTGCAGGCAATAGAGGATGACAGTCTGGTGGCATGAAAACGGGAACTGTAGGGAAACCGCAGTAACATCAGGCGATCTAGGGTGATGAGGCACATGATGAAAGCTGACATTTCACTGGACATAATGGCCAGAAAGCCTGCACTTTTGCACACCACACTGTGTCTCCACTGCTCTTCTTTCTGAACATACACACCACGGAAGGTGATGTCTGTCACTCCGATGACGGCCATGTAAACTCCCAGAAAATCAGCTGTACTGAGGTTGAAGACCAGTATTCTGTAAGACAGAGAGGTGCCTTGTGTTTCTATGAACATCCTGTAAACCCACACCCCTATGTTACCCGTCAGTGCCATAAAAGACAATAGCCACAGTAACACGCGCAGGACATCGGACCTCAGGAGGTCGTCACACGAAGACAGCTCATCCACTGGGGGCGTGACATTCTATCGATTCAGAAACACGAAAATAACTGCAGCACCACTTTGGATTGTCAGTGTACAGAACACGTAGAGGCTGTCCGAAAACTCCTGGCTGCAGTGTATGTAATGGATTACTTCTAATGTCAAGCGTTGACATTAGCTTCAGCTCATGCAGTCCTTTATTTGTTATTAACTGAAGTCCAACTCCAACCATTATCAGTTTTTTGAGTTGAGCCACATCGGCCTTCCTCACAAAGTAGGAAAACGTAGAGTGCAAAATGTTGAATAAAGGGTTGTGGGACAAATCCAGCTGAACCAATTTAGACAGATGCTTCAGCTCCAAAACGTCAACACCTTTGATGTTGTTATGACTTAAATCCAGAATACGGAGATTTCTCAGTGAATAAAGCGTCACGTTTGTCAACTGACATAATGAAAGGTTCAGGTACAGCAGGTATCTCAAAATTCCAACATGTGTCAGGTCTGGATTGCTCGTTCCAAAGAAGCTGAGGTAGCGCAGCTTGTGATGAACTTGGTAATCAATGTCCGAGCGGCAGTGAAAAGCCAGACCTTCACACACACAGTGTTCTGGGCATTGTTCCTCATCACAGTACCCGTTCATCATCATTGAATGGGCAGTGATAGACACTATCACAGAGGTAGTCAGGGTGAAGACAGACACCACTGTCAGAACAGCGAAAGAATCCAGGACAGGTCAGGTCATTGATGTCTTCATCGTCTCCTAACGGGCAGTCTGTGACCCCGTTGTTGAGCAGGTAGGTAGGGATGCAGTAGCCTTCAGAACACTGGAAGTGTGTTTCTGGACACGTGTCTTCTCCCTCCCCCAGTGCCTGTGTTGTGGACATCCCCATACCATCCATGTGCACCACTGCTGGGACCTGCTTGTACTTTGGCAGTTCCCAATTCTCTGAAGAAGAAGAAGAAGAAGAAGAAGAAGAAGAGAGAGAGAGAGAGAGAGAGAGAGAGAGAGAGAGAGAGAGAGAGAGAGAGAGAGAGAGAGAGAGAGAGAGAGAGACTTGGCCACTCCGATGTTGTTGGCCATCACGTCCGTATAAAGAGTGGAGATTTTTCACTTGCAAATTTCACATAGAACGAATTACAAAAACACAAACGCGAAAAAACCAATGTAGTTTTACTTTTAACGGGTACAAATCAAAGACCATGCATGTCAACGGAATACTAACTCTCTTGCTCCCTCTCTGAGACAGAGAGAGAGAGACAGAGAGAGAGAGAGAGAGAGAGGGGGAGAGGGGGGAGGAGAGGGGGGGGGGGGGGGGGAGGGGAGGAGAGGGGGAGGGGAGGAGGGAGAAGAGGGGGGATATTCAGCCAAATTAACGTTTCACAGAGTTCCTTGATCGACCTGAAGCTTTTCTACAGTAACGACAATTTTGGCCTGGGTGACAGTCCGGACCTTAATTTTTCTTTTTTTTTTGCTCACGTCATCATCGCACATTAAATCGATATTGATGACATCTTTGCACTCTACAATGACAAGAGTATGTTCAAAAAAAAAAAAAAAAAGGTACTGGACTCTGCTCACTGAGCGCCGTCCTATACAAAACAAATCAGGTGACATATCACACCACACAAGTCTTTGTGATCAGCAGTCTGTGAGCTGACTCCGAGGTAACGTAACGTCATATACCGTGTGAACGCTAAGCATGTCTCTGCTCACCTAACACTGGAGTCCCCCAAACTTGTACTTCACCAAATGCATTGGATATCTTTCCCGTATCGTGACGTAGCGGCCTCTGGAAGGAGGCCAGCAGTCCTTGTCCTCCTCAGTCATGTCATTCTGCACGTACTTCCATTCTGCGTAACTCTCTCTGATCTCAAAGGTTTGTGCGCTTCTGCACGTCTTGTGGTTTTTGGTATGCTGGTGAGGTGTCTCAGATACAAACATCATGATCGAACCTGAAAAAAGACAGCGAAGTACAACATGCTAGAGAGAGAGAGAGAGAGAGAGAGAGAGAGAGAGAGAGAGAGAGAGAGAGAGAGAGAGTGAAAGGTAACCGAGGAAGTACGCGTATGAACTTTTTCCAAAGTGGTCACAGAGAGAGAGAGAGAGAGAGAGAGAGAGAGAGAGAGAGAGAGAGAGATGTATTCACACACACACACACACACACACACACACACACACACACACACATATATATATATATATATATATATATATATATATATATATATATATATATATATATATATAATGGTGTTGCTAACCAACAATATTTAAAAAAAAAAGTGTTCAACCGAA
>JADBJO010003377.1:230000-247959 GCA_016801955.1 Conus betulinus
AGCCAGCACTGGTAATCTCAAAACTAGACAGAGCGCTGGTCAGGCAAAATTATCGGTGAAATGATGAAATATGCAAGCGAACCTGATTTCTTATTTATTTCAATGAACTGTTTGATCTCGGTGTTTTCTTCAGATAAGTAGTCGAAATCTATAGAAGTGCCAATACATGAAAAAGAAGACGCAAATCTGCCAGATAACTATACTGGCGCCACCTTAACAAGTGTAGTAAGTAAATAAACGACTTTCAAAATGGGCAGAAAAAAACAAAACATAATAGAAGAACAGACAGGATTCAGAACAGGCCACAGTACTGTTGATACTATTTTCACCTTGTATGCAACAGCGCAAAGGTTTGTTCTAAAAACGTCTGAAATGTATACTGCTTTTGTGGACTTCAAAAAGGCTCTGTGAATAGAAACGCTCTATGGGCAGTCTTGAGAAGATGTGGTGTAAGCGTAAAAAGTTTACAAAGTTATGCGAATTGTTTATGATTTTGTGTTAGCTTGTGTACGAAATAAGTATTGCTATTCTGACTATTTCGAATGCCCAAGATGTGTAAGACAAAGATGCCTACTTAGCCCCCTCCTATTTTCTCTTTTCATCAATGACTTTGCTTTTGATTTCTCTAATAATGGAAAGCTTGATATTCAGTTAATTCCTGGTGCAACTGAAATCTTCCTTCCGTTGTTTGCCGATGATGTCATTTAATTATCTGACTCTGTTAAGGGGCTTCAGAAACAAATTGATAGTCTACGGAGAGGTGCAGATCGATTGCAGTTGGAAGTCAATCAAGAAAAAAAAAAAAAAAAAAAAAAAAAAAAAACACCACCACCATCACCACCACCACCACCACCACCAAATGTTATGTTCTTTCAGAAAGTGTTCTTTCAGAAAAAATGCTTATTTGAGCGCCAGAGAAAGGTGGTTCTATGGGAATGAAGAAGTGAAGGTAACTAACTCTTACAGATATTTAGGAATGGTCTTTACTACCAAGTTGAGCATTAGCAATGCTTTGTCGGATATTTGTAAAAAGAAAAAAGGGGGTGACAGAAAAACTCAGGCCATTAAGAAAACTAAACATGATAGATACAGATTTGTTCTGGAAATTAAAAACAATTTCTGAATATTCCTCTGCGTACATCTCACAAGCTGGTGTGTGGAGAAACCGGGAGATATTCTTTGCGTGTTACAACGGCTGTAAAGTGCATTAGATATTGGTTAAAACTAGTCACACTCCCCATGTTCGAGAATATGTAGACAAGCTTATGAAATGCTCTTAATACAACGCGAATCTGGTCACCCCAACCGAGTGTCATATGTACAGAAGACTGACCGTAAACGGCTTTGGTATTGTTTGGCTGAGCCTAAGGAGTTGGTTATGGCTATGTTCTTTTTTTTCAGAATTCAGACAGATTCTTTTCACATTTCGTGTTTTGAGCAAAAGTGGCATGCAGAAATAGACGGTAATGATATATATATATATATGTATATATATATATATATATATATATATATATATATATATATATATATATATATATATATATATAAACCCCAAGAAGTAATAAAATCCGCACATCCATTCCCACTCCACCGCTCTTCATTTCCTTCAAGCTTTCGCCTTTATTTTAAGGCTTCTTCAGGGAAGGCTGCAAAACACACACATACCATAACTAACGACTATATCCAGCACTCTACGTCCTTGAGCGGTGATCAGCAATCTACAGGTTTTACTTCAAATATATATATATTTATATATATATATATATATATTTTTTTTTTTCTTTTTCTTTTCGTTAAAACGAGGTATTAAAATGTAGAAGTAAACATGGAGATATTTTTACTTCTACATTTTAATACCTCATTTTAACAGATGTTGCTCCCAGGTGGTTGAGCTTTTGTAAAATCTCGAAGGGCACTTTGATACTATTTATGATATATATATATATGGAGCAGGCGATACATATAGATCTGCCTTCGAGAAGGATTGCGATAGTTTCCTGATGCAGCTAGTGAAGGGTTTTCATATTTATGATATACATTTTCCCATTTACTTCATCTTCAATTTTTTTTCCTCTCAATTTCTAATTTTGCCAAGTCATTACTATGATGATGGAAGAATTGTTAACCTGCACTTGTTTCCCCCCACTACTTGATTGTTCAGCATTTATATATATATATATTATATATATATATATATATATATATATATATATATATATATATATGTGTGTGTGTGTGTGTGTGTGTGTGTGTGTGTGTGTGTGTGTGTGTGTGTGTGTGTGTGTGTACACATTTCTGTTCTTTTAAAACATTTTCAGGCAGAAAAGTACATTACTTACTTACAAATAAGTGGCATAGAGACAGTTTCATCAGATTCAGATTGAGGGTTTGTGGCTTGAAAAAATTGTAAGCAATGGTTTTTGAGCCACGAAAGTTCAGATAACATGACCTGCGAATGTGAAACTGAAGAACACTTTTGTATCATTGCACTGCTTATTCTGACACACGAAACGTTGCAGTGCGTTATATGCTGTTTTCACTTCCCTAATAGCTTAACTATTGCTACTTTGTTATCTAATCGTAATGAAGGGGTTGTAAAGGAACTAGCTAAATAACTACTCAAACCACGTATGTGAGAAAGAAGATCATCGAGCAATGCACCAGTTAATTTCGGGATTATTCCATATGTGTGTGTGTGTGTGTGTGTGTGTGTGTGTGTGTGTGTGTGTGTGTGTGTGTGTGTAGTGGAGTAGAGTGGGGGACAAGGGAGAGGGGAAAGGGAGGGGCGAGGTGGGGAAGGGGTTGGGAGAGTGTGGGGGACGGGGTGGGAGAGAAGGAACGATGGAGACCTGTATTTGAGTAAATGTGTGTGCATGTGAAATTTCAGTTTTTTCGATCGGTGAATACGATTGTTCTCCCCCTTGTCTATAGGGGTCATGAGCTGAATGGACAATAAAAAATGTGTGACAGTGTCAGTCTCTTCTCTCTCTCTCTCTCTCTCTCTGCCCTTCAAAATATCACAAAATGGGCGTTCAAGTAGCAATCACATCGCACCAAAAAATTCAGTGTACTGTAATATTCATGCACAGGCGCGCGAATGTGAGCGCATACTTGCATGCACATTTCAGCCAGTTCACCCAGTGCTCCTACAAACACACAGGCCTTGCTGCCAACAAGCTGATCAAACGTTCTTATAACACCAGCAGGGAAATGACGTGGGCTGGCCAGCTTGTGTTTGCTCGTTTTGTATGACCCAGATGATGCTGATATGGAACATATGTTTTAGAACGACTGCGACGTGCCCTCTCCGATAACCCAATGCTCTCTCTCTCTCTCTCTCTCTCTCTCTCTCTCTCTCATATGCACATACAAACGCGCACAAACAGTCACGCACGTGCGCGTGAAAGAGGGGAAAAAGAAAAGAAGAAAAAAAAACAAGAAGGAAAAAAAAAAAAATACACACAACAGTCAACTCACCATTGGTATCCGTGTCCACTAGTGGAGGCAAGAATCCACCTGAATCCCAAAACAAAGCGTGAACATCTAAAGCAGCTATGAATACTGACATCAGTGACATGAACACGAGATCAATATGTGAGTATAGTCAGTTTACAGCACAGCCGATATATCAAAACAGAATATATGACCTGGCACAAAATTTTTTACGTACGTGGCCCTCCCCCCCCCCCCCCCCCCCCCACACACACACTTTATATGCGATATACTAACAGGGCCATCAATATTTTCATAAAACGGTAGTTTCCTAAACGGTGTTAGGCCTATGTATCTAACCTACTGACCGACTCACAATGTGGCAAGATTTGTTTTCCCTGGTAGGGCCTTCAATGGCAGACAAGCAAAGGGTGAGGGCCCTGATTAACTATAACACACACACAACACACACACACACACACACACACACACACACACACACACACACACACACACACACACGCACACACACATACACACACATATATATATATATATATATAATTATATATATATATATATATATATATATATATATATATATATATATATATATATATATATATATATATATTGAACAAGTAAGTAGTGGGGGAAACCAAGTGCAGGTTAATAATGCTTCCATCATTATAGTAATGACTTGGCAAAGATTTGAAACAAAGAACTGAAGATGAAGACAATGGGAAAATATATATCATAAATATGAAAACCCTTCATATATATATATATATATATCTGTGTGTGTGTGTGTGTGTGTGTGTGTGTGTGTGTGTGTGTGTGTGTGTGTGTGTGTGTGTGTAAGTGAGTGTGTATGTGTGTGTGTGTGTGTGTGTGTGTGTGTGTGTGTGTGTGTGTGTGTGTGTGTGTGTGTGTGTTGTGCTCTTATCTTCTGCCTTTCCTAGTGGATGTTTTCTGTCTTCTGCTTCCCTCCAAGTTTTTCTTTTTTCACATTCTTTCTGTCTCTGCGATGTACGTTAGACCGCCACTTTTGATGTACGGTGGGTACTGTGATGCAGAGGAATGAGATCCTGGAGACTGGGAAAATAAGCTGCTTTTAAACACATCATTTTCTCTACGGCCTCCCCCAGACAGACACACATTGGCCTGTGTGTATCTCGCGGCTGTTCCTGCATCAGTTTGGATCAAAGCAGTTCAACAGTTGCTCAAAGTAAACCATTTAGTGCTCATCTGCTAATTCATGGTAGCTAAGCATAATCAGAGAGAGCGAGTGAGAGTAGTAGTAGTAGTAGTAGTAGTAGTAGTAGTAGTAGTAGTAGTAGTAGTAGACGGATTTGCTGGCTTTTGTTTGTTGTTTTCGGTCCCTTCCAGGGACTGAATAGGATCGAAACTTGGTTTCTTAACTGGAAGTCACGACAAAGCAAAACGACAGACGTTACAGGATGCCAAAGCAAAACAGTCCCAGGATAATGGTCATGCTAGTGATTCAGAATGAGAGGTCACACCAAAGACATGCTTCTGGGCTCTGTGGATGATGGTCGGAGGAGACAAACCTTTGTCTGCTGTCATCCCATTTGATATCAACAAAGGTGTTCGAGATCTAACAGACGACCCCAAATCCATCAAAAGACTGTGATTTTCCTTACTGAATGCCAATCAAAATGCCGAGCGGAATTTTGCTCTAATGTTTTATGAGGTTGATGATAGAGGGATAAGAGTGTCCCCAATAAGCGGATTATCTTGTCTACAGGATTCATCAAATGTTCAGTTTATAAAGGTGTTCAGAAGCAGTCATCAAGAGTGAAAAAGGGACACAGGGAGTAATTGATGTTCACTGTGCCAAGGGTCCTAAAGAGTCCCCGTTAACGCACTCCTTCTAGTATTATGCACTCCGTCATTGCCACAGATATTCACACCTGGCTACCTCAGGATCCAGGTGTACCTACCACTCCTTCTGGTATTATGCACTCCGTCACTGCCACAGACATTCACACCTGGCTACCTCAGGATCCAGGTGTACCTACCACTCCTTCTAGTATTATGCACTCCGTCATTGCCACAGATATTCACACCTGGCTACCTCAGGATCCAGGTGTACCTTCCACTCCTTCTGGTATTATGCACTCCGTCATTGCCACAGACATTCACACCTGGCTACCTCAGGATCCAGGTGCACCTACCACTCCTGGTATTACGCACTCCGTCATTGCCACAGACATTCACACCTGGCTACCTCAGGATCCAGGTGTACCTTCCACTCCTTCTGGTATTATGCACTCCGTCATTGCCACAGATATTCACACCTGGCTACCTCAGGATCCAGGTGTTCCTACCACTCCTTCTGGTATTATGCACTCCGTCACTGCCACAGACATTCACACCTGGCTACCTCAGGATCCAGGTGTACCTACCACTCCTGGTATTACGCCCTCCGTCATTGCCACAATCACACCTGGCTACCTCAGGATTCAGGTGTACATCTATATACCTATATTGAGGTTTGAAAATTATTGATACATTTCCGCCCCCCCCCCCCCCCCAAAAAAAAAAAAAAAAAAAAAAAAAAAGTTGATAAACGAAGCACAAGAAAAAAACAAACAAAACAAAACAAAAAAACCCGACGCGTTTCGACCACTTAGGTCTTCTTCAGGCAAGATATACATCATTCAGGACAACGAAAATGAACGAGCAATCACACAATTTTCATCTCATTCGGTGCAAGATGGGCGTTGAATGTCAACGAGGCTGTTACAAAGGAGATAATGTGTGACTCACACGGCAGTACAGACACCCGTAGTGTTGGTAAGGAAATATGTGCAACACTTTCATGGATGTATTCATTAGGTGGGTGAAACTCGTCTGGTATGGTAATATTGCTTATAGCCCTGCTGACCACAAAGGGCCATGTCAAGGCTGTCACCGCGTTGAACTTAACTAACAAGTCATTCAAAAAAAAAAAAAAAAAAAAGAAGAAAAACTCATTCACATAACTCTTTAAAACACACCTTCCAAAAAAACACCGGGAATTTTGTTAAGAATCTTTCCTCCATAAAATCTTAGATCAGATAAAAATGTTAATCTCCCTCAGAAATTCAAAGATCACATCAGGTGGGACATCTCTGAACAAGGTTTTCATGGAGTCTGCTGTTAAGTGTTTATGTCTCACACCATGCAAGTCCCAACACTCTGAAAGGATACATTTCACTGTGAGTGGCACATGACATGGAACGCACCACGGAGCTTGTTCACCTTTTTAAAAGATAAGAATGGGTGTAAAACGAGTGGCCAGTGTGCAAACGGCACAAAACTGTTAAATCTTCTTTACGGCCGCCTCAAGAACACGGTAAACATCTCTTTTTAAACAGTTGGTTCTCCGTCTGCGATTTCCATTCCTCTTGCCAGAGGTCTTTGACCTGGGTTTTGGGTTTCAGATCAGTGTGAGGGTCAGACGGTCTGCTCAACTTTTTCTTTGTGGCACTCTTGGCAAGTTCATCAACCATTTCGTTGCCCCAAATGCCCACATGGCTGGGAACCCAAGCAAAAGCTGTTATATCCATCTGATTTCAGAGAAGTGTACAGTTCGAACAACTTCAGCAGTTGAGAGTGTTTGAGTTTACAACTGGCAATGGCCAGCAATGCGCAAAGCGAGTCCGACAAAATGAGGAAATCTTTATGTTTGGATTTAGAAACCATTTCATGAGCCAGAACCAAGGCTGTCAACTCAACAGTGTAGATGGAGCTGTCAGTGGGATTGTGTTAAGAACATGTCTGAGGAGGACATGTTGCACAATGTACAGCAGAGGCAATCCCCTCCTCAGATTTGGAATCGTTGGGGTTCATAGGATAGATTCAAACAGTAGTCAAGCTGAGTTTCAGCCGACGATTTGAGAGAGATGGTCCCCCTGCCTCAGCGTACAGGCTATAAAACAGGGGTGGTGCGGAATGCACCCAGACAGAGTCAAAGCCCGTGATGTTAGATGGGATCGAGACTTTTCAGGTAAGAAGATCTGGCCGAGCCGTAGACTACATACCCGTATTCCGGTCTGGAGTGGATCAAATCCCAGTAAAGGTGAAGAACAGTTTTCCTATAAGCGCCCCAATACATATGTACCACAACTCTGAGAATATTCCGTGCTTTCTGACAAACAGTTTTTAAGTGTTGGATGTGACTTTTAAAGTTTTGTTTTTTTTTAAATAAAAAATAACACTCAGAAATTTGGCTTCTTTCACAGCTGGAATGGTGGATTTGTCCAGACGAATGTCAGGATCGGCAAAGAACTAACGAAAATTGTGAAAATAGATACACTGTGGTTTTGGTGCTTGAAAAGGTAAACCCGATTTCCTCGGCCCACTGTTGAATCTTCTTCACACAAAGTTGGAGTCGACACTGTACGCTGGCATATGAGGCTCCAATTGCGTAGAGTGCGAAGTCATCAACAGAGGACTCGGAAGCCAGGTTTACTGAATTGACTTTATCGTTAATTTTGATACTAAGAGAGCAGGAGAAAGAATGCTCCCTTTGGGTACAGCCAACTCCTGCCCATGGATGTCAGACAGCGTGGTGTCAACACGGACCTGGAACTGCTGATCAGCCAGAAAGTTTTGAATGAATAAGGCAGATGACCACGAAAACCAAGTTTGTGAAGATCCATAAGAATTGCAGATTTCCAATTGGTATCGTACACTTTACCCCGATCAAAAAGATAGCAATCACATGTTGTTTATTAATGAAGGCGTTGCGAATGGTGGTTTCTAGACGGACTAAATGGTCAACGGTCGATGGTACTTCCGGAACCCGCACTGTTCATTGGCCAAAAGGCCATCGGTTTCCAACTTCCACATCAGAGAGGAGTTGACCATCTTTTCCATCAGCTTGCAGAGGCAGCTGGTCAGAGCTGTTGGACGATAGTTTGAAGGGTTGGTTAGGTATTTTCCATGTTTAGGATTGGGAATGATAAGGGCTTTCCTCCAGGAGGGCGGAAAGCACCCTGTGGTCCAGATACAGTTGTAGACTTTTGGAAGGGACTGGAGACAGCTCTCTGGGAGATGTTTCAAAAGCTGATAGTGAATATCATCCAGGCCAGGAGCAGAGTCGTTGCAGGTTTGCAGAGCCGATGTTAGTTGATCGATTGGAAAAGGTAGATTGTAAACTTCAGAGTTGTCTGAAGTGAAATTATATGAACATTTTTTCTCTGAGTTGTTTGCTTGTTAAAAAGGCATAAGGATGAGGAGTTCTGTTAAAAAGACGGAGGGCAGCGGATTGGCAACAGCTCGTTTGTCAGTTATCACAGCATCGGCAAGTTTCAGGTGATAAATTGACGGGTTGACCTTCTTTCCTTTGATTTTCTTGATGATGTTCAGCCCGGAACAGAAGTTTCTCCAATACGATGTTTATTAATTGTAAAAGTGTGTCTCGTTTTGACACTGGGTTTTTGATAGCCTCAAGCGTTGGGTGCAGAAGGTCTTTGGAATACCCGACGTTGAGCCCGTTTGCATACTTTTGAGAGATTTGTTGGCAATCAGAATTAAACCAAGCTGATTTAAGTAGATGGAGTTTATCACAAGACATCGGAATACACGTTTTTGCGGATTTAATCAAAGAAACTCGGCTGTGTGGTCCCAGTCTTCCCATTCGAGCCCATGTGCAGATCAAAGGCAATAATATCCCACAAAAATGACTCCGATTGGAATCGAGACCACGACTTCCCAGCCGGGAGCCCACGACGTTAACCTCTTCGCCAAGGCGGTTGATACCATCCGAATTTCTTCTTAAAGACTGACATTTTTCTTAAAAGAGTTCATGACATATGTTGCCTCTCGCCCATACAGACAAACAGACAGACAGACAGACACACACACACACACACACACACACACACACATACACACACACACACACACACACACACAGAATCAAAATGATCATCAGCAACTATTTCTGTCAAGCAGACAATGTCAAAAGAATCCGTATCATTTATAAAGCCAGCATTAGTCCATGAAGTAAATAGATTTTATCATAATAATTCAGACAGTTTAGAAGAAATGTTAGATACTCTGCACTGTCCTGTTTCAGATTCTTGCTGACTGTCGTTCCCTGTCGCTGACTGGTGGGGTCAAGTATCCCCTAGCGACGCATGTTGTCCTCTCCTCTGCTCATCTTGCCTCGCCCTCCACATGAGAACCACCCTGCAGCATGTTGAGACATCATGTCTGACGTCATTTGCTCACGGCCAAAAGGCAGCAAGCTGCTGAACAACCTGACTCAAGCAATGAGATACACTGCGATTACATGGGAAATCTCAGCCATGTGTCCCAGGCTTGACGTCATGACCCAGATTCCAGATCAGTGGATCAGACACACTTCCTGCTCTGTGTGCTGTCGTTTTCTGTGCCGTCCTAAACTGCAATGGACGCAGCTGTCACAAATGTCCTTTCGGACAGGGACAGGCCAAAACCGTGAAAAAGAAGCACAATTTCAGTTGGACCTTTTCATGCAGGCTGCACACTACACTCATTGTTATCTTTCTTGTACCCAGAGAGAGAGAGAGAGAGAGAGAGAGAGAGAGAGAGAGAGAGAGAGAGAGAGAGAGAGAGAGAGAGAGAGAGAGAGAGAGACAGAGACAGAGACAGAGACAGAGAGTACATCTCTGCAAGCTCTTTCAAACATTTTAGTGAACTTCTTTGGAGCTGCTAATAAGAATCCAAACCAAACACTCATAGATGCAGATGAAATATACTGGGTTTGTACACCCACTTTCTTTCAGTACTTACGTGGTAGAATTGTAAACATGATCTTGTACAGCACTTCTGATATACCAGTGTAACTCTGCATGAGATACAGATTTTCTCTCAAAGGTTGGCTGACAATCTGACGAAGTGTCTGCGTATTCTTAATTCCCACGCTTGCACCAAGGATGTGAATACCTGCACATGTAAAACAAGCTTAATTCTCAATTCTCTTGCGCTCACTGAATGTAGACAACTTACGTTCTTTGGAGACCTTTTGGAGACCAGACCAAGGAGAAAATAAAAGAAAAAGAAAGAAGAGTAGGAGGAGGA
Source organism: Conus betulinus (assembly GCA_016801955.1). NCBI lineage: Eukaryota > Metazoa > Mollusca > Gastropoda > Neogastropoda > Conidae > Conus > Conus betulinus. The sequence continues at coordinate 240,513 of JADBJO010003377.1, forward strand.
AAAAAGAAGAAGAAGAAGAGAGAAGAAGAAGAAGAAGAAGAAGAAGAAGGAAGAAGAAGAAGAAGGAAGCCAGAACAAGAGAAACAGTGATCACAAAGGGACCCGGAGGTCTTTTACAGGCAAAATTAAGAAACGGAAGTAACAAGGGCCAACAGAGAGAGAGAGAGAGAGAGAGAGAGAGAGAGAGAGAGAGAGAGAGAGAGAGAGAGCTGAAACAGACACTTTTTTTTTACAATGGCCAATAGCTCTCCTGTCGAGGGGCTACAAATGGAAATTTATATCAAAAAGCAATAGTCATTGTTAAGAGAGAGAGAGAGAGAGAGAGAGAGAGAGAGAGAGAGAGAGAGAGAGAGAGAGAGAGAGAGAGAGTAAATACTTTGTCACTCAATGATGTAGATTTTTAAGCTAAGTCAATCCTTTTTCAGTTTGTCCTACTCAGCTATTTTGGGGAAAAATACAACATAAACCAACAATGATAATAATGGAAATGCTGCCACTAATGCTGCTGCTGATAGTAATGATAACGATAATAAGAAAAATGATACTACTATTACTACTACTTATATTACAACTACTATAACCGCTGCTGCTGCTGCTATTACTACTACTACTACTTATCAACAATGATAATAATAATAATAATAATAATAATAATGATGATGATGATGATGATGATGATACTGCTACTACTACTACTTCTGATTTTACTTCTCCTACAACAACAATAACCACAACAACAACACAACTACTACTACCACTATTACTACTACTTTTAATTATCATCAGCATCATCATCATCGTCGTCGTCGCGTCATAGACATCATTATCATGAACGTTATCATCATCATAATTATCATCATCATCTTATCTTTATTATTATAATTATTAATATCCAGTAGACCGTAAACAGTCTATACTGGAACCATCTTAACTGTGTGTCAGTGGTCGAAATTAGACATTTTCTAAATATGTTTTTCCAAGGCAAGTTTGCATAGTAGGTGTTCCATTTATTAAGACCTGCAGGACGAATGGGCGAGTCGACAAGAACCGAATATACACATTTATTCCCTTTTAAAATCATTGTCCAATTTTTGGATCCTGTAATTTATACCCTGGCGTCAACGTGCACTGGACTTTATTTTGATATGTCTTTACTGCCTCGATAACACCAGCAAACAGTAAATAATGTCTTTGGTTGCATTTTTGTTGATTTAAATATTATTGGATCTAAAGTTGAAGATTTATTAACCTATCTAAAACGTTAATATCGCTAAAACGTAAAAGCAAACGTTAAATTGGAATGAATAAAACAGTGATATTAGCTTCAAGGACTTTTGAATCAATAATGGACGTTTCTTAGTTTTTTTGTGTGGAAAATATATCCGTGACTGGCACTCTTTGTTAACATAAATAGTTTTGGATCTTAAATTGAAGATTTGTTCAAACTGTGTTCATTTGGTGGAAAAAAATAACACATTTTACTAGTTACCATTTCCTCCCACTTCTCATGCTATGCTATCCGAAGCAGCTGAGAGAATATCTGTTGGTATGATTCTTGTCACTTTTTTGTGTGAATAGATGATTAGTCTCACGTCAGCAATGTTTTTCATCGTCGTCGATATTGGAAAGAAAGATATTTGGTGTAAAAAAAAAAAAAATCAAAGGAGGAGTTCGGTCCCTTCACCCAGACGGTCGGTGAACGGACGGTTTGTACGACCAGCGAAATCACGGCTCTCATCACACGGGTCGGGCCGGGTGCACTCTGCACAGCTTTGGCCATCACCAGTAAGCTGGTATGGGTCCAAGACTAATGATGAATTCTCTAGGACAAGACAGGTAATTTGCACATCAGTTCTCTGTTGCCATGCAGTTTGTCAGAATTCTCCCATGTTTTCTACTTTTGGACAGAGAAGGGAACATAACAATTTCCCAGATGGAATGTCATGGTCCTAGCTCTTCCTCAACTCAGCCAGACGATAAGGTCTTCTTATAGCTGCGCATGGTCTTGTTGCATTAATACAGCCTTGTTCACTGCAAACGTCATCTGCAAACTGTCTTTGTAGAAATCGATTTTTTAGCAGATTATGAGTGTAAATCATAAACAGCCATGGGCTTAATAATAAGCTGAACCTTAACAGACTCCAAAATGTACATTACTGAAGTTAGAGCTGACCCTGTTTAACACCACACTCGGTTTGTGGTTTCTGAAAAAAAACAAAATCCACAGTTCTTCTGTTGGCCTTACCGCCTTTGCTAACATGTTTGTCTGTCTGTTTGTTGTTTTCCCATACTCTGACTGGTCTGTTTTTTCCTTTCATCTTTGTAGGTGCTATCTCTCGTGTTCCCCGGACATTGCTAAAATGTTTGTATGTTTGTTTGTTTCAAAATGGAGCGACTGATGGCGGAGAACGAAGCAAAATTTAGAAAGAGTGGGGTTAGTTGCCGCCAAGGACATTGACAAACAAAGCACAGGACAAGACACGATGCATTTCGACCTCTTGGGTCTTCTTCAAGCAAAACAATAGATCACATTTAACATTTAGGACAGTACAAAGAACGAAGAGAGACTTATCTCATGTCCATATGGTGTGCTGTGAAAAAAGCTTCTGGCGACCATTCTTCGCAGCACACCACACGGACATCAGATAAGTCTCTCTTGGTTCTTTTTTTTTTGTACTGTCCTATTTGTTGAATGTGATTTTTTTTTTCGCTCGAAGAAGACCCAAGAGGTCGAAATACATCGTGCCTTGTCCTGTGCTTTGTTTGTCAATGTCCTTGGCGGCAACTAACCCCCACTCTTTCTAAATTTTGTTTGTTTGTTGTTTTTCTTCATACTGTGACTGACCGTGTTTTCCTTTCATCTTTGTGGGTATTATCTCTTGTGTCCCCCTGACATGCTAGCAGCACATCGTGTCGCTGCTCTGTTCCTGTCTAGTTCGCACTGTCTCCATTCTTCCTCTGTTACTCAGCAGATGAGTTGGAACTGGTCTTCCTCTCTCTATCACTGTTTTTAGTTTCACTGCTGGTGTGTTTTCAATCATTTTGTGTCCTGATCACACACTATTTCATTCTCGCAAGTTAACTGCCTCGTCGTTTTGTTGCAGACACTTGTTACGTCTGATTTTCAGTTTCAATTCTTTGTAATAGATACCCCCTTTTAAAACTGGCAGCAGAGGTGTGTTTGAAATAATAATGAACACCAATCTGAGGCCGGCCTCAAACAGAGTCAGCTAGCGATAAAGCTTTCTCACAAGGGTTTTGCACAATGAACAAGGCAGTTCTATAGCAATTTATCCCAAGGCCATTTTAATGGCTTGAAAAAGACAAAAGGGGTAGAGAAAAGGACAAATAGTATAGCGGAGGTTTCTCCACCCCCTGGTCTCTGAGACTAAATGGATTATTCTTCAGTAGATATATGCATGTAACTGGAAAAAAAAAATCACCCTCTATCAGTAATTTATCTCTATGTTGTAGATGCTTTGAGTGGATCTGCCAATACCCTTTTATAGTCTTTGTGCACTCCAAACTTTTCTCCCGCTTGGCACAGCTTCCACTCCCAACAGAAATGTCCTACATGGTGGGAATATACTTTGGCAAAGCACGTACAGTGACGTATATCTGGTCCACTAACTGGGGCTGTCCTAGCCACTGCCATTGTGTCCCTGGCACCAAGTTGGTTTCTGGCTTTGGTTCTCTTACATGCTTTCAATTAAACTGTATTTTCACAGAGAGAGGAAGAATAAATATCTGAACACTGAAGCACATAACAATAGTTTGTATGAAACTCGAAACATCCATGTTTTCATTGGCACAGTCATATCATCTAACACACAGACTGCAGAAAACAGTGTGTGCGTACCAACATCAGAGGCCCATCAAAAGTCCTGAACATTTTTGTTAATACAAAACCTCCACTCTGTGTGTGCAAGTTTTTCTTCTTCTCTGCCTGCCATGATACAGGAAATATTCTTCTTTTATCTGTACTTTCACTGTCGTTCTTCCAAGGCTAAGAACACGCCAGATGTATCTATACCATATCATGGGGCAGTTCTTTCAATACTTTAGCTGGCCTGCGTGTGAGTCCAAGGTGGCGCATGTGATGAAGACTAACGATGATTAATAACTGTCGCACTGACATTGATGGTTTACCAACAATCGAATGGACAATGGGTGATTAATACTGAATAATCGAGCTGTTGTGACTTGGTCTTACCCATGTAGACAACCCGTCTGTTAATTCAACGTCTATGATCGTGAAGTATTAAGAGCATGTCCAAAGACCAGATTAGACACCGTACACATCACTGTGAGCATTGTCGTCATTGTCACCATCGTCTTGTACATGCAGCTTGTGTTTGAGATCGCACTGAACAGAAAAGGAGTGTATCTGAATGGTAGGCCTATCCGCTGAAGTCAAAAGTCGACTGCTAATGATGCGGGAAGGGAACGATGAGAGAGGGAATAGCAGGGGTAGTGGTGGTGGTGGGATAATGACCCAGCAGCCCAGATTGATTTCTCTCTGTCTCAGTCTCTGTCTGTCTGTCTCTTGAAATTGTTACAGTTAAGCAAGTATGTGGGAGAAAATGTCTTAAAAAAAGTAACAATATATGAAAATAAATAAATAAAGCAAAACATCATCGCCGTAAACGGCAACAGCAATTTGCTACCACCACCTCTACTACTACTACTACTACTACTATTACTACTACTACTACTACTACTAATGATAATGATAATGACAATAATGATGATAATAATGATGATGATGATGATGATGATGATGATAATGAACAATGATGATGACGATGATAATAATGATAATAATAATACTGATAATAATAAAAGTAATAATAATAATAATGATGTTGATAAAGATGATGATGATGATGATAATAATAATAATGATAATGATGATGATGATTGTTGTTGTTGTTGATGATGATGATGATGATGATGATGATGATGATGATGATGATAGATAGCAAACAACACATCATCATCATCATCATGATAATGATAACAGAAACAGTAATGGTAAGAACAACAACAACTCATTGCCTTCAGAAACTTTCTGTCTAACAGATTTCTAATTGAAAAGTAGGCACACCAAATTTTCAGTCTAAAATTAGTCTGTCCGTAATAAAACTTTTGGTCAGCGTTCTTTGCCTATCATTTAGTTCATTTCATTACCTAACATTAGGAACAGACTTCCAAGTCAACTCAGATACCTCGCTTCTCTGCTCCCATTCAAATCAAACTTGACAGCAGTTCTCTTTCTGTCCGACCAATGTATACAAAAGACGTGTTAGTGTCATTTGGGGCGTATTACATGGACTTATAGACCAGTGATATTCATTGATATGTACCCGTTTTATTTTAAAGGTACTGGATGGTTGTAGATGAGGGAGTGAACAGGCAATGTGGTACAGTTGGATGTGGAGCGACCATCTGATTTTCAAAAGCATTAATTTTTGTGTATTTCTGGTTGTTCTCATCTACGTAGTCTGATGGATGTACTTGCTAATTGAAAACGTCAAGGGCATTCAATTTAGAAGCAGGGCATTCAATTGCTTAGGTATATGAAATATTCTTTATAACAACAACAGCAGCAGGAATAGTAATGATGATGATGATGGTGATGATGATGATGATGATAATGATAATAATAATAATATATCAGTAATACTACTGCTACTAATGATAATTATAATGATGATGACGATAACAACAACAACAACAGCAATAATAATAATGATAATAATAATAGTAATAGCAATAATAATAATGATAATAATAATAATTAAAATAATAATAATAATAACAATAATAAACTAGAGGGCTTATGCTTGCCTTAGAGCAAACATGGGAGGATTCCCCCTTAACACACACACACACACACACACACACACACACACACACACACACACACATACACGCGCGCGCGCGCGCGCGCGTGCACTTATGGTTTGCACTGCCGGTTCGTTATTATAACGTATATGTTGCAAATATAATGTTATGTAAGTGCTCTGAATATCATTTCGGTCTGTCGAACCGTTTCGGAGTTTATTCAAGTTTCAAATTTGGCCGTTTTGGCCGTTTTTCGGCCATATCTCGGCAAAAAAAACCCCGGTTAATTCATTAAAAAAAAAAAAAAAAGCCATTTGCACATGCCCACAATGCCCTGCAACTTTCCCGAAAATTCAACACGACTGGATGAAAAAGGGGTAAGAGAAAGACAAACAAAAAAGAAAAAATTTACAATAACAATAGTATTCCCCCAGAGAGGCCTTATGTTTGCCTTAGAGCAAACATGGGAATTCCCCCTTCAATCACTTTATGAAACTTGCCTATCTATGTTCACCGTTGAAAATCACATCTATCCACCATTACTGGTAAACGTTGATGCATATTTATCAAATAACGGTTTTTAAACTGTCAAATGTGAAATTTACTGTATGAAACTGATGTTTTCATGTTCAGCGTTCAAAGTTACATCTAGCCACCAATTTTGGTCACAATTGATTCTTATTTGCAAAATAACGGTTTTTTAACGGTTTTTAGATGTCGGATATAAAAATTGCTCTCGTAAACTTAAATATTCATGTTCAGCGTTGAAAGTAACATCTAATCAGCAAGTTTTGTTAAGATTGATGCATATTGAAAAATAACGGTTTTTAACGTTTTTTTTGTTTTTACTGTCGAGGTGTTTCGTAATATAGATGCTCTTAATCAGCATATCAAATTACATACATCCACCAATTTTGGTTGAGATAGCTTCAAAAATGAAAAATAACGTTTTTTTAACGGTTTTTAACTGTCAAAGTGTTTTGCAACATACATTTTTTAAAATTAGTATATCAAAACTGCATAAGCAACCCAAAATTTGGTTTCTGTTACGTTGTTAGTCTTTGAGCTATTAAATATTCAAAATTTCGCCTTTTAGAGCGTACCTAAATTTGCATAAATTTGAATAACTGCCAAACCCTTTAAGATATCAATACCAAACTCCTTTCTTCACTGGGCCATAGCTACAGGAACATTTTCCGTAGATTAGTTTTGTGACGTCATTTCCAGTTTTTGCTATTCCGTGAAACAACTGAAATTGACCAGTGACACTGTCAGGCACTTCCGGTTTGCACTTCCGGTTCGTTATTAAAACGTACATGTTGCAAATATAGTGTTATGTAAGTGTTCTGAATATCATTACGATCTGTCCAACCGTTTCGGAGTTATTCAAGTTTCAAATTTGGCCGTTTTGGCCGTTTTTTTTGGCCATATCTCCGCCAAAAAAAAAACGGTCATTTCATTTAAAAATTGCCATTTTCACATGCCCACAATGCCCTGCAACTTAACACGATTGGATGAAAAAAGGGGTAAGAAAAAGAAAAAATTTTTTTTACAATAACAACAGTATTCCCCCAGAGAGGGGAAATCCTAAAAATAAAGA
>JADBJO010003378.1:0-20000 GCA_016801955.1 Conus betulinus
TTGTCCTCAATAATCCTTTATGGTTCGTTCCATAACACAATTTACTATGTCTATTTGATGTGTTCCATTTCCCTTAAATTTTTCACATCTGCGTGCCGTTATCCCCTTATCTTGACTTTTTCTTATGACTGTGCATGTAATTCCTTGAATAACCGTTTTTCTTTTTTTTTTCTCATTGACTTACTGCCTTATATCGCAATCTTTCAGTTCACCCCAACATTACCAAGATGTTTACCCCTTTAGAAATAACCCCGATTCTTCACCAATTTGGAATACATAAACCAGACCACCTTTAGAACAGAACGTACAAACGTGTTTACATTGGAATGATCAATATCATCCTCTGGGACAAGCTTATCGTCTAGACCTTTAAGTGTAGTTGTAAAATTGAGACCATTTTGGCATTTTTATAATCATCAAATCTTGGGGATTGTATCATCTGGTTTTGTGTCTTCAAAATAAGGGACTGATTAATTGTAATGATGATTGGTATATGCTCACTCCCAAGAGTTTTCACTATAAGTTTCCCAAGACCACACGAAAGCCATTTTTAGGTGAAACCAAAGTTAAGCCCAAATGCCCCACAGAACAACAACAACCAGGTCCCCAGCCTTAATTGTAAATTACTTTTCCCTTAATATCGATCGCTTGCATAACTATAATTTAAATTAAAAATGGCTAGTGTACCCCCCCATCATACATATTTTGGTCATTTTGATTTTTTTTGTAATTTTGTTTTCCTAAAAATTATTGTTGCAGTTCCTAAATTTAAATAGTTTATCAATCATGTCCCTCTATACTCTTCAACATTAAATGGATTTCCCAACGTGCTCCCTTCCCCTCGTCTTCATTCTCCTCTTAAACAATTTTTTCACACCACAAGTCGCACGCAATCTTCCTTTCCTTTTCTCCCTTTTTCCCATGTGGCATGAGCTTCCCACTCCACTCCCCATTCACACATGATACGTATATTTTCCCACCACCAGAATTGAAAAGCAATGTCACTTTCTCACTCACCTATTTCAAAATTAACAATGGTAGAGTAATACAAAAATGAATTATATGAAATTGTCAACCATTCAGGGATCAAAGCACCCCCTATTATCCTATACTACAATTGAGCTCGATCAGACATCAGTAAACAATCACTTTTCATGTTCATTCGCCCAAGCCTTGTGAATGGTAGAGGCACCATCTAACAGAATGCGCGGCAGGCAATTATTTAACAAAGGAATTTTATTAATCAATTTCAGAATACATTAAACAAAAGTCAAAGCAACACGAAACAATCTCCTTATTGTACTTTAATACTCTTCCACGAGCTTGATCTATTATGAAACGCGTTCAGAAAACTTAGCACCACAGAACACAAGGAGCCTGGCCATTTTCCCTCCCGATATGGGAATACGTCCTTTTTATTTGTTAATTTTATTTTTTTAATTTTTGATAAACCAAAACTGGCTCACATGAAAACCGCCTTTTATTTTGTAATTTAACATCCAAAAGACAACATAACTATTTCAACCCAACAGAATATGACCCTCCTTCTTGGAGAGAACCCAATGCTTTTCCTTCTCAAACAGATCCCTATGTGTTAATCCTCATCAGTTAAACTAAGTCTTATCTTCTTCTCTTGCTGACATTAAACCGTTTCCGTTTTCCCCGCCTTCTTCCCCTGCCTTTTGTGAAAAAAGACCACTTTAAACAAACAACAAAAACACACAAACCACACCATATCTCTTTTATACTACTTTTACGTTAATTACAACATACTATCGAAACGTATTTACAAACATGAAATTTCAAACAAAATGTAACTGGAAAATGAGACAACAATGGTAAATAATAATACTTTTGAATAGAAACACAACCTTGCCGACACAACAAACACTACAACACACTAGCTTAATGGGAGAGCCAACACTGGACAAGTGTCCACTCCTTTGTCCTTTGTCTACATACTACGTACGAAAGAAAACAGATCTCTAACTTCGAATACAAATTAAAGAAGGCGTCTATCTCCCCCTTCAAAATGTGGCAACCAAAAAAGTAAAAAAATGTTTATTTTAAAGCGCCATGCCATTAATTTAATTAAAGTTTACAACCCAACCAGGTTGACTTCACAACCAACCCCTCCCAAACAAAGACATAGTGGTAGAAAACATTCATTGAACACATTGGCAAAGAGCCAAACACAAACCGAACGCGAAGAAGTCCCTTCCGACTCTTGTTTGACAAGACACCACACAAACACACACACACACACACACACACAAAGTCCCATTCCGTCTTCTAACGAACCTCTAGGGAGCAGAAATATGAAGGCTTCTTTCCCTCTTGGTCCACTGCTCTTCTTTCAATTTTGTTGTTAGTTCACAGACATATGGAGCCATACAGCAAACATTATCATGTAACTTGAGTTCTCTGGAACGAGGGTCCCGCCTAAACACAAAACCCAGTTTTATTCCCAATTAAATATCCAAAAATAAACTTAACGTTTTTTAATGAACCCCCAAGAGGAACGCGCGGGTCCCATCACATACAAACAGAACAGCAACAGTACTACAGCTAACAGGGACAGGAGACATCTGTCCCCACACAGAGAGGGGAGCAGGACTGCTTCGACAGTCGTCTGCTTCTCTCTCATATTCACAATAAGGGGCAGAGAGCACTTTCCTCACTACAGGAGGTGACAGGGTAAGTGGTGTGAAAACACGGGAGCGAGCACGTGTCGTGCAAACCGCTGTAGCAGGACTGAAGACGAACACTGGTCATCGAACGTGATGATTATTATTTTTTTAAAAAAACTATGAAACGCTGACGAACATTAAGCCTTGCACACATCCCAATTTCGCACCTCTAGATTTTTCGCTGAGCAGAGACCATGATGCAAAAAAAAAAGTCACACCATGACCACCCTTCATATCATTTTTTCATGCAGAGATCTTATTTGTTCCTCTAGACTCGCTACTGTACTCACACAGAAAGATGATTATGCCTTCGATATCTTAGCAAGGTTCTGTGTGGTAGGTCTACTCACGGAGTTCATGTTTGTAGAAGCGTTCTTGTTTCCCAGGCCTGGACATCAGCCCATCCTTCACAACGGAGAAACTGAACGGCCTCCTCGAGACAGAATTCCAATTTGTCTCTTCATCTTCATTTCTTTGCTTTGCCAACACATTTTCAGTGCATCCTTCTGCACACGGTATAGGTATGCAGCTATTTTCTTGATCCTGTGTGGTCTCCTTTTGTTTGCTTGTGTTTTCTTCGAAATCTATAGAGCATACACACACTATAACTATCGGTTGCTGTATGCAGGGGGCCATCTTTGTGATGTCTAGTGATGGGTGTAGTGTGTGTGTGTGGTGTGTGTGTGTGTGTGTGTTGTGTATTGTACAATATTCTCTGTTTGTTTCTGTTTGTAGTTTCTTTATTATGATCAAAAGTGATACAGAAGGCTAGTGGATACCATAGGATTATTGCTATACGAGATTTCTGTTTGATTCTTCTCTACCTGTGCTACTGACTCTGTCGGGGTTGCTCTCCTACTCGGCGTTAGCTTGTTTCCCTTCATTTTATTACCACGTTCTCGGTCCAAGTCAGAGGTCCTAGTACCTAAGTGTTCATTCTTAAGATACTCGTTGACAGTAGAGGTCTTTTTGCAAGGTTTGTACTTGTAATGACTGTTTAGCTACGGGCTGTTATTACGACAATCTTGCACACGCACAAACAGAGTATAATTATAAACATCAACATGTGTCACTAATTCCACAGGCTTTTCTCTTTTTATGCTTTACTTTTTTTCTGCTTAATTTTGATATGATGTGTCGAAACACGCCAATGGAAAAGATACATCAACAAACCCGTCTCTTTATCATTACTTATCTTCTGCAGGACTGTCGTGCGCAGGCGATGGAATGCATGCAGCGTGCGGTGACTCCGCTCGCCTAATTTCTGCACGTTGACGCGTTTAAATTCACCATCTGGTCACCCCCCTGCGATCACATCACGTATGAGACAGGCTCAGTCTACACAAAGTGGCCACCACGTCCCTCTGCTGTTTATAACCTGAGGCACCAAACGACGCCCTATGTCTAAGCTCTAACCTTTGATGATCCGTTGTAAACATCCCCGGTGTTTAACAGTATCTCATACACTTCAACCGCCCTGCGGTGTTCCTTTCTTTTGTACTTCGCAAACCAACGCATTTCTAAATCCTTTAAGTATCGAATATAAGGTTGAAGGCTAGTGAATTAATCACCGGCCTCAATCCAGGATCTCCGTAATCAGTATTTCACTTGTGCATAGGTAAGCCTCGGTATGTAGCGTTTTAAGAGGATTAGGCGACCGAAATAGTTATGGGAGGGATAAAATACTGAAATGGTAATGACAATCCATGGAAGCAGTACTTTTGCGCTTCGCCTAATACAGTAGACCCGAGAATAATTGCTTTACTGACTTTCCTACAACTTGTTCCACTTCATCTGTGTAAGAAAGTGTTAATGCTTTGCATTACACTTGCAATGCATTGATTGCCACACAGAATTAATGTGTAGTGTGGGTGTGATGTTCGTGTGTGTGTGTGTGCGCGCGGGCGCGATGGTCAGTGTGATAGTGCGTGTGTGTGGTGTGTGTGTGCCGCGCGCGCGTGCGTGCGTCCGTGTGTTGGTGTGTGTTTGTGTGGTGCGTGGGTCGTGGTGTGTTGTTTGTGTGTTCATGAGCTGTGTATTGTGTATGTATTCATTGAAACTTTCAACCACCAGTTTTTTTTTTTTCTCCGACCTTCAACCAAAGTACATGAATAGGACCTGTGATATTTGTTTTTTTCTGCAAGGTCTGTGTATGAAACACCTAGAGGTAACCACCGGCAGGGTACGATAACGGAATCCCTTTCTTTTGTTATTAGCAACTCTGCTATCACTGTTTCACCAACATATCTACAACAAACGGAAAACCTTGACTAAAAACTATTTTCAAATCCTTTCAAACGAATCACATTGAACAAAACAGAAATATTCCCATATTTGTATACCTTGGTGGGATGGAGAAGGGGGATGGGGAGGGACCACACTGACGCATGGATGAGGCTTGAGGTCCCTTCCGTGAGCGGGCGCTAGACTGATTTCACGGGGAATAGTTGCTGTTCTGCAATGCAAAAGTGGCCCGAAGGTACTGATGGACCGCCAGAAGAAGTATCACAGGGCTCAACGCAAACTCATCCCTTGGGAGCAGGCCCTGCCGCACCCCACCCTTGAAACCTGTCTTGTTTCACAAAGGTAACAGTACCACGTAAAATCACTTAAGACACTAAGGACATCGCTGCTCCTTGGTAAAAAAAAACTATAATGTGATGGCTGCGGCTTACGTAATCGCACGATGGCACCTGCACCGTTAGCTTGCCCAAAGCGTGCATTCGGACTATACTTTATGTCATGCAACTACAACTAGCTGACACCCCATTGGCATAAAAACCCCAGTCAGTGGACGCAATCGCGAGATGATACATACTAATCTATCTTCTTATTGTATAGGTATTATACATATACACACAACTTTTCTCAGAAACTAATAATAAAAATACAAAATGTTTTGAAATGCAGTAAATGTCATGGAATTAATATATATATATTTATATATATATATATATATTATATATACTATATATATATACAAATCCACACGGGAATGAACGAATGCCAACAAGGTCAAGTTTTCTCTCATTTTCTCTCTATTTCCCTCTTCTGTCCCGACGTTATCAAGGCTCTGCTTCTCCAAGGACTTCTGTTTGTTAGGGTAGCACTCGGAAAATCACACAACAATCCTTAACTCTTGTCTTTCTTTGCTTACTATTTTAGTGATTGCGATGGCTGGCAACAGTCGGCCCCACCCCCCCCAGAATAACAAATCAGAAATTTATCCGTCTAAGAAAAGTGATGATCTTGACATTAGCAACACACGTATAGACCTCCATAACCGATCCCTACCCACCCACCATGACCGACTCCACCAACCCTCGGCGCACCACCAAGAACCACCACCCGCCCACACTCACATTACAGAAACAAACTCACAAAACCCACAAATACCCCCCACCGCCCACCACCGCCCCCCAAAAAAACCCCCCCCCCCGACGTCTCCAAGATCACCTCACACACCACACACTCAGATCCGCGATAGTCACTCATCAACACAATGACCTCCACACACACACACACACACCGCCCCACACACACACGCACACATCACTCAGTAGCTGCACTAGATAAAGAGAGACGACAGAATAAAGAGAGATAGACGGTTTGCAGCGCTTGAACTTTTGAAACCTCGCGTTTACACGCTGCAGAAACAGACCATTTATTGTGAGAGCCAAAGGTCTTACACCAGAGTTTTTGCAGCGTCAACATTTTTCGATTTTTTTTTTTTTTTTTCCAAAGAAAACTCTATGAAATGAATGAACAGTTCTCGTTCAAGCTTGCATAAATTCAATCTCAGGTAGGGAGAACGCCCATCTCGAAAAAAATACAAATTCCGCTCGCTAATTAGGCCTTGTTTCTCGAAAACGTCTATTTTTTTTTTTTTTTTAATTTTTTTTTTGTTTTTCCAAGACGTCCGTTATGTCTTAAAGAAAGATAGAATATACGGTTAGGTAGGGTTTAAATAATGTAGGACTCTCATGCAATCAGAACTACCGAAACGACTAACCATCCCTGCAATTTACGTCAGTAATACCTATATATATTCACGCAGCACTTCTAGTTTAAACCGGAGATATATTTCCTACGGTTGAATAGGCAACACTATTGTATACCCAACATGTATAATCCTCGACCTTGTATCTATCACAAAGCACACTACGCAGGTAACTGAAGAACAAGGCCCTATAACATTCTTCCTCTAGTAATATACCTTTCCCAACTGGTTGGCATGAACATAGGCTGGGCATTCTTAAGACAAATACACTACATACTACGTGTCATACAATCGTCCTACATAAACCCATCTGTGCTCTGACGTCTCTTGTTGCTGTTAAAGGGGCCCGCGCAGCGCCTGCTACGGCCTGCGAAACCACCACACCACCCCCACCCCCCCCCCCCCCAACCCCCCACCCCCCCCCCCCCCGCCCCCCCCCCACCCCCCCCTCCCCACCCGCCCCCCGCCCAGGCCCCCCACCCATCACAGTGGGAGCGTAAGAGAGGGCTGGAAGCGGGGGGGGTGGGAGAAACCCGACCGCACAACACGAGGGGACGCGGCCAGGTGGACATACTCTATTAAAAATCTGTCCTAACGGTTGTGACTATAGGTGGGTTGTTCTTAAAGACACAATACCTATATACTCGTCGACATGCCAGCTGGTTGCTCGCTGAAGCTGTCCGGCGGAGCCCCCCTCAGGCTCCCATCAACAAAGCGAGAAGCGAGTAAGAGAGTGGAGGCGGGGGGGGGGGGGGGGGGGGAGTTACATGCGAAGCACGCAGGGGACGCGGACGCGCCAAGCCCGGACATACCACAGCTCGCACCCCAACACCCACAAGCCCCTGAACATGGACCCTTGCATGCCCAACATCTTCATTCCACAGTGCAGCGCATTCCATAACACATTCGTGGTTTTGTGCAAGAATTCGCAGAGAACGCATATCACGAACAGCGAAAAACAAAGCTCCCTGTCTTGTGATTATATCTGTGTATAGATTTGTTTTGCAAGCATGTCTGGGGTCGCCCTAGGCCGCATGCGGAACGCTCTCTACTCACTTGCTTTCGCACATGACAGATGTTGCCACACTCCAGCGTAAGGCCGACCCATAGACGTTTGCTCATCAATCTACTGTATAGTAACCTATTGTTTTTTGTTGTTATTATTTACTTACTATCTTTAAAGGTGCCTATTTTGTATTATTGTATATCCTGGTCTATATTTTCCTGGCCTTCTAATGTACTCATCCATAAGTCTAAGTTCTTACTTTATTACTTATACAACACACTATCACACCTCATGCACACACAGACACACTACCAACCACCCCAACACAAACCACCCACACACCACACACACCACCACACTATATATATATAAAATATTTCTACTATATATATAATTATATATATATAATATACTGTAATGTATAATTAGTGTTGTATGTTGCCAAAATATTCAATGGCCAAGATACATCTCCCAACAATTTTAAAAAACTTTTATCAGCCTATATCATGACTTCCGTCGTCATCACTTTTCTATAGAGCATATGCACAACGGAAACGTGCCGCTCGTGTCCTTTTTAAAGTATTTCACATCATATAAAGTCATATATTTCTAAATCATTCTCAGACATGATTCCAGTCTTCCTCTTTCATAGGATAAGTTTAACCATTTTTAATTTCCGTAACCGCATTTTCCCCGCCATTAGGTTTAGACCATCAATTACATCGTTCGTCTTCCAGTATCCACTTTCATTTCCTCGTCCTGTATCCATGATATAATAATTGTCGTTTTTGCTACATCTTATGATATGTTTAGGGTAACATTGCCAGCAGCCTTCTTGGTATTTTTCCCTTATAATAGCTTTTCTCTGCCCTTCCTGGCTTTGAGTGCCTAAAATATATAATTGCGATATTGCGTGTGATATCTATGTCTATCTTTGTGTAGTAAGGTAAATTTCCTAGTCTGATTCAAGTTTCTGGCAAGACGTTTTTAGAAATGTAATTAACCTCCTCTTAATTTTTGCATGTAAGTTTGGGCAGATTGTAGAATGTATTTCTGTTTCACCCTCCTCTCTTTTCCTCCACATGAAACAGAAGGGGGGCATGTTAGTGATCACGTAATTGTCTGATATCTTCTTGTATAGTATCCCATTCATTTACTATCCCTAATCCATCATTCCTTGTACATTTGCTTTTCCTGAACTTTGATATCAAAGTGATTTATCCGTAGTACGTCACTTCTTCTCTCTGCGTCGGTGCACTGGTTTTTAAACGAATAATAAGTTATTGTACATCGTGTTGCTGTTTTGTACTTTCTGTTATGGCCATGTTTATGGTTTAAACCAATACTAATCATTCGTTCTTTGCGCCTTTAAACCTAAATCAATAACTCATTCATGAAACCTGAATGTTCGCTTTCTTTGCCTCTTCATTGTTCCATACTTCTGAAAACCCGCTAACTGTCTAAATATCTTTTAGTATTCTTTTAGAGCCCAATTTTCCTAGGCCCAATATTTTGGGATTAACTTACTTCTGCATGTTTTTTTTTTTCCCTCTCGTATGGTTTGGTGCCTCAGTTTTTTCCCTGTCTGTGTGTCATTTTTTTTACCAGTACTTAGCCAATATCTAATTGTCTTTATTGTACTATCTATGTATATCAGTATCTACCTAACTCTCGCATAATACTAAGTCTAGTAGTTTTCTGTTTTCTTTTCGCCTCTCCTTTCCTACCCCTAGTGTATTCTATTTTTTGACTATGCTGAATGAAATGTACATTGTTTTCTATGCTCCGAATAGATGTTATTATTAGTCCCCATACTTATCCACCTGCTGCATATAGAAGTAGATGGGTTAAACCCTGTGAATCGAAAAGTTTGAAATAGATTTTCATGTCTATATACGCCCTAAGCTATACATAGTTTTCATTATGCCCTCTATTCATCTATTCCTCTTTCCTTTGAGCTCCTGCCTGCATATTCTGAGAGCGAGATATTGACAGAAAGTTTAGAGTTGTTAATGTATACCTAGGGTATATTATAGCTGTATTAACCAAACTTCAATTTCTTTTTTTTCCGTTTATAAAAGACCATTGTTTTTTTTTGTTTGGCCTAGTTTTTATGCGCTTTTTAAAGTCCGAATTTTGTTTGCCTAGGTACCTTGAGTTTTTTTTTTTTTTTTTGTGTTTTTGTTTTTGTTTGCAGATTCACCTGTTAACCCTAGATGTGATGAAAAGTTCTTGCCAGGTTTTTAATTTTGGTTCGTTGTATTTCCAGCTGTGTGTCCATGATATATAGTGCTGTATTATCACTTGCCCGCAAATAGCAAATACAGAATAATTCCTCAGTGTTCCTGGTAAAACAGGTTGATATCCTGTCTGTCTGCTCTCTTGTTTACCTTCCGTCAAGCTACTTACTGGGGGTTCTCAGCTTTCAGCTTTCTCTACTATTTTACTGCTACTTCTGTTCTGGACTTCTCAGTTCACTACGTTCTGCTATTATTAAAGAAAAAATCAAGGGAGATAGATATGACATCCGGAAAGACGCCCTGGTTTCACTGGACGCTCCAAGTGGGCGGAGTCAAAATAAAATCTGTTAATATTTCTCTGCGCCATGTCCTTCGACACCTCTGCTTTGTAACTAGTTAATGTTATACTTTTTAATAACCTTTTCAAACCAAACACATATTTAGCATTTTAGTAGAAATTTGTAGTTTTCTGTCTATATATTTTCCAATATTCTCATCTCTGTTTACTGTAAGGTCAAAACGCTTTTTAAATAATCGATAAAAAAGGCAACATATAGTTTACTATTTCCTTTCCCTTCTCTCGACTATAGGGGCAGTTTAGTTAATCATGTGGTATAGTATTAAATACAATTGAGAGAGATCGTGCTGACTGAAAATGTGGTCTAGTGTTGAATAATTTTTTTTTCTTTTTCTAAAATCCTGCTTGTGCTCACACTAACTTATGTTTATTATTTTCTACTTCCTCATGCGCAGTTTGTATAATCTCTTGTTCTGTTTATTATGGCTGTAAAATATCTTACTTCTCATGCATAGTAGGGAGATTCCTCCCTGTACTTTCCTGGGTTTTGGTTTTGTTACCTGGCAACTTTCTTGAACAAAGGGTACTATAGACAGAATTTTTTGGTTCCATGGGGGGAGGTCCCTGGGGGCCAATAAACTCATCTTTTGGTATACTGGAACTTATTTGAATAATTTGGTCAGGAATGGAGTTATATTTTGCTCTGTTGTCCTTTAAAAATTCGGGTGGTATTTTTCACATCTATCACCAGGCGAGATTGTTTGCCCTTGACCTTTGTTTTTTCAATTTTTAATATATTGCTAGGACTTTACTTCGGTGTTGGTCATTTCTTCTCATCCTATTTATCTCTTTATTGTCTTGCGATATTCAATCTTCATCTTCCTCTACAATTTTGTGTCAATGCTATCTCACACATGATCTCAACATCTTATCCCCTCTTCGGTCTGGTCTATTGTTTTGCTTTGTCTTTTTTCAACCTGTTCACTGTTTGCCCTCTACTGCGGTGTTTTGTTGGATGTAGTTTTCTGCTCCTCTCTCCTGAACTGGTGCTAAAATTCTGTTTTTTTAGTGTGTTTTCAGGTATTTGAAGGGGATTAAGTGAAAGGGAACGCTTGTCAGGCATTTGTTTTTTCCCAATATCCACACAAACAGTGTTTTTGTTTCCCCTTTCCTGTCACGCCCTCCTCTGTGTTTCCCATTGTTCCTGAGAGTCTTCTACCTGCTTTAGCCCCTTGTAGGACTTTCCATTGGTGGATCGTACAGACTGTCTTGGAAAATGGTAGGTGGGGGTGGGGGTCTTCTTTTATCGCCCCTTCTATTAACGTATTGGTCTCGTTTCTAATATGAATGGTCTCCAAAAAAAAACTCTCTGACTTAAGCCGGCCTTATTTGGTTTTTTGTTTGATTGTGGTCAGTATTGTTTTGTTTTTTACCCCTAAATATAACTGTTTGTTTTGCTCTTTTTTTTTTTTTTTTTTTTATCGCCTTTTCGTACCTCCCTCCTTTCGCTAAATTGTCTCTTGGGTAATGGGTGGGTAAAATAATAGATGGTTCTCTTGTTGTGGGTGTGTGATTATCACCTTTCCGGTCTTTTCTTTTCTTCTCGCGATCGCCTGCAATAATTTAAGTTGTTTGCATCCTTGTTCGAATGTGTCATCCCGTGCTGAATGCTTTCGTATGTCCGTTCTTTTTTGTCGTTACTTCCCTTGTCCATCCAACCCTTGATTGATCATTGTTTCTTCCTGTCGGCGCCTCTTTCCACTCACATGCAATCACGTGGCTCTTTTCCTGCTGCCTCTAGTGTGGAATAATTTCTGTTATGCTTTGTATCTACATCAATGTTTATCTCTTTTGTGATCTGGTCTTTAATGGCTTTGGATCTTTCTGTTTCAATCGCCTGTATATTTCGTTGTTTTGTAGGACCCTCTAATTTCTTTGCTGTCTTACTTCTTTGATTTATCTACTTGTGTCTGGCCCATGTACTCTGAGTTGTCCATAGTGATAGCATTGGTTGAATCAATTCTTTCATCAATAGTCACAATTTTTGACATGTCAATCAATTCAAGAAGAACACACATAATAGTCATTGTACGATCCCCCCTTTGCCGAGTAAAAAACTATATTCCACAATCAAGTTCTTTCCCGTACAAAGTCCCGTTAAAAAGGGGTTCAAATTAAATGTATATTCAAAGTTCCAATCTATTTTTTATTTTTTTTTTTTTTGTTTTTTGCCCAAACCCGTTTATGTATGAGTCCTTTGCTTTTCGTGATCATTTGCACTATCTTGTCATTGGATATTTCATCATTTGGCCAATAATCATTGTTATCATTGATATTCAAGCCCTTTTCTCCGATAGCGAGCATTGAAATCTCCTCCAATGCTTTTAGTAAACAAATTCTTTGTCCTTGTTTCTATTTGCATAACTCATAATACTTTTCTATTAGTTCTAAAGTACATGAATATCTTTATCAGCCGTAAAAACGACTGTCCAGGTGGATGTACATAAATGCCAAAACAGTTAACAGGTAACATCTCTTTTTTCGTTTATTGTTAATATAATTACGTTTGTTTTTTATTATTATGCATATACATTTTTACATCAGTGTTTATTCATCTGGCATAAACAGAACAATTCCTTTTTAAAAAAGAACTAAACTAACACGCTAATCAATCCAATCCCCCCTGAAGGTCTGGTGTGCCCATCCAGTAAAATTTTAATTTTAACCTGCGTGGAACACTGTGTGAGTGTAAAATTCTTGAAATTTTTTATCTCTAAAGTCTAATGATTCTGATGTAAATGTTTCACTTAGACTATGACACCGTCGAACTAGGTGATATATCTAAGAAGTCTGGATCTGTTTAGCTTTTTCAAGTAGACCTCCGACATTCCAGCAACCAAAATATAGCTTTCTTGTTTCCCTTCTGTGCTCTCATTCTCCACTCTGAGTTTTTCTTTTTTCCCATTAATATTCCTCTTTCCCTCTTCACCAACACCTCTTCTCACATTCTCCATAGACCGTCCTGTATCAGTATCCTTCTTTTTCCTGTTGCGTGTGACGGGGGCCTGCCTCTTTACTGAACCCTTCTCTCTGTCCCTTTTTTCTTGTCCTTTGTTGTGTTTGTGAACGTGGTTCGCTGATTATAGAACGTGGTGTACCCAGGTGGTTGCTTTGTTAGGTGTTGCTTATTTCCTGTTTTGAGTCTTGATTGTTGTTTTCCTGTAGCGGTGTTGTTTTGTTTTAGGTTTACACTACCCCTCAGCGCACGTTCGTTTTGGTGTTCTTCCGTTCTATAGTTGTCGGAGCCTATTATGCTTTGTGTTTGCATGGTTTCTTCTTCTATTGTGCAGTGGTCTGTCTTAGTTTTTGTTGATTTTTGCCTAATGATGGGGGTACTTTATAAAAAAAAATCGGTCTTTCTTATGCCAGTATCTTCCACTTCCATTCGATGTTCCTTTAGCAAGTATTTTGAACTAGCATCCTCCTGTTCCTTTCCCTGTGTTAGTGTGCTACTTCTGTTGCGCGTGCGTGGTGGTGTGATTGTTCATTTTCTGTGTCGCCATCTCCCTGCCTTTGCCTGCCGCACACAGTCCGTGTCCGTGTGTGACCCCTGACTTCTGTTAATGTCCCAGATGCTGTCCTAATTGGTTCGTGACTGTTGTCATGCTCACACCAACATACAGTCACCCCCCCCCCCGACCCCCTTCATCCACCACAACCCCCCCCCCCCCCCCCCCCGCCCACCCCACCAAAACCCAAAACAACCCCCCCCCCTGTGGGCAAGAAGCCCCCCCCCCCCCCCCACCCCCGCCCCCCCCCCCCCCCGATGTTTGTACCATTGCTTTTATGCGTATGCTATTTGGTGTTTTCAATGACCCTGGTCCGGAACTTTTGACCTGCATTTCCCTCCGTAGTGGTTTTAGTGTGTGTTTTCCCTGCCTTGCTTTTGCTGGATACACCCTCTTTCTCTCTCTCTCATTTTTGTTACATTTTTTTTTTTTTCCTTTTGCACTGGTTAGTCTCCCTCCTTTCTCTCCCTCCTCTTCCTCTCTCACTCCTCTTTCCATACTGTTTCTCTGTCATACTGTCTTGTTCCTCCTCTAGTCCTCTTTCTCTCTCTTCATCTGATACGTCTATTTCTGCTTAACAATGCATCAAAATCACTTCTGCTTTCTTTTTCTTCCGCACTTTCATCTCCCCCGTCTTCATTCTCTCCTTCCTCTCCTTTTTCTTCCATTTATCATCATCCATGCCTGATTCGTCACTCTTCTTCTCTCTCTCTCCTCTCACCCCCCCTCTCTCTCTCGACTCTCGTCTCTCTCTCTCTCCTCCTCTCTCTCTCTCTCCTCTCATCTCTCTCTCCTCTCCTCCTCTCTCTCTCCCTCTCTCCTCCATTCTTCCCCTTTTGGCTTATTTTTTTGCTTACTTTCCCTGGATTGTTCACACACACCGTGGGGTGAAGGTTGAGGTCTCTTCTCTAGGTTCTCTCTCTCCCTCTCTCTCTCTCCCTCCCTCCCTCTCTCTCTCCTCTCTCTCTCTCTCTCTCCTCTCTCTCTCCTCCTCTCTCTCCTCCCTCTCTCCTCTCTCTCTCTCTCTCTCCTCTCTCTCGGTCTCTCTCCTCTCTCTCTCTCTCCTCTCCTCCCATTCCTCACGTCCTCTCGTCATCCAATCACCATAACCTCTGAATCCACTTGCGCGCCATAGCCATTTTTTTCACTTCTTTCTTCTCTGTGTCCCTTGGCCGTTCATATACGTCTGCTTTTTGTAGGTATTTTCATATCCGAATTGCTCTTGTCTTCTGTACTGTCCATATCATTCTTGTTGGCTGTCCTTCGATTCCGTTCGTGGCCTGTATTCTTCCCTCACATATAGTCTCTCTCCCCCCCCCCCCCCCCCCCCCCCCCCCCAAATAACCGGACTTGCCTTGTGGATCTTAAGTCTCTTAACTGTTCCGCTTGCCTTTTGTTCTGTCCTGTGTCAGTCTTATTCCCTCCCTCTTCATCTTCTCTCGTGTCTCGTGGTTCCTTATTACCCTCATCGCATCCCCCCACCTGAGAAAGCGCACAATCAAGGGTCTGGGTGTCTGTGAGGATGGATCGGGTTTCCCTAACCGATGTGCACGTTCAATCGCGTCGTCCGCGCACGGTCCGTCCGTCATGTGTGTTTTGTCGAGTACTTCTTTGATCACCTCCTTGCAGTTCCCTTTTCTGCTGTCCATGATATCCTCCTTTATTCCGAAGAACTTCACATTGTTCCTCCATGATTAACTTTCGATCCTGTCTAGCTCTGCCATGTCTGTCTGATTCCGTTCAATCTTATTTATAGTGTCTGTCTGTGCTTTGAATGAATCTGTGATTTGTTGTTATGGCTGTGAATAATTGTCATCTTCGTGTCTATCTTTGTATCTAAACTATCGAATTTCGTTTCTAGTTTCTGTTCTAACTCTCTGTTTTCTTCTTCAATTTTCTCATTTAAATTCACGTTCTGACCTGCGTTTGCATCTGGGCCCGGGCTGGCTTCGACTTCGTTGCTTAGTAGCAGCCGTCTACGTACGTAGGCTAGGTTGAGCGTCAGGAGCAACATTGCCATGGGAGTCACGCTGTTGCCGAACTGAATGTCCGAACACATCTGGACTTTGTCAGTCCGGCAGTGCCCTCCCACTCATCATGCCCACTCCCAGTTCAGCTAGTCTGGGGCCGGGGGTCCACCATGTTCCCTGCGAAAACAAATCCGGAGTGAAAACAACACACTATTCTACCACTGGGCCACCCGGGATGTGTATCTGTGTTCACCTCTATTTATTTTTACGGTCATATTTTGTTTCCGTCGTTGCCAGTGATGTCAGCAACGTCAGCGTGCCTGAATCGCGATTCTACGCAATTCCGCCGATTTTGCTGCAGACTCCAGGGCCCGAAGGCTGTTTTTGTCATCTCGCAGGCACTCATAAGCGTTATCGCGAATCCCCACATCAGCACAAACCAGGTTAGTACATCCTTCACCTCCGCCACGTCGACCACTCCGCCATTTTTCTTTCTCTTGCATTTCCTTCCTTTCCCCCTCGACCCCCGCAGAAAAGTCCGATTCTGGCTCTCCAGACACACAAACCTACCATAGCTGATTGCCTACACCTTTGCGGCCACCACGCACTGATTTCTGCAACTCCGTAAACACTCTGTCACAGCACAAACCGCTCATTAATTCAGTTTGCACTGGAGCGCCAACCACTCACTGTTCATCATCCGCCATCTTGCTGCGAACTCCGAGAGAGAGAGAGAGAGGGGGGGAAGGAGGGAGGGAGGGAGGAGAGAGAAGGAAATACCGTTTTCAATGACATGTTGCAGATTCAATTGTGTTTGAGCGTTTCAAACAAACCCACCTTACTTATATACAGCTCCCGCAAATATGAAAGTATGCGCATAAGCAAGTAAGGTTACATATTTGCAGAGTAAGTAATCACACCTTGAGCACCCATTTTAAAGCAGACTGACAACACACATGCCTACTCCCGAAAAGGTGGAGCAGAGTGGGAAGAGGGGGGAAGGGGAGAGGGTATGAACTTGTAGGTAGGGGAAGGACTGGGGGGCAGGAACGAAATTATTATAAATAAGGAGGAGGGAGGGGGAAAAATATTTTAGTAAATTCGTGCACTAGCGCGCGCACACGTGCATGTCCGTGTGAGCGCGCGAATGCACGTAAGCCTGCATGTCAAGGAAATAAAAAAGAGGGGGGGGGGGGGGAGAGAGGGGGGAATAGAAGATAGTAAACGTGATGGAAAAACGGAGAGGGGGGGGGGGGTTAAAAAGTAGGAGGGATACCAGCAAGAGTAGTCAGCAAAGGAGCTGGTAGGGAGGAAGAAGGTCAAGAGCCTTGAAGGGGAAGGTCCGAAAAAAGGTTTGAATGAAGGGTGTGGCAGAAACGGTAGATACTGAAGATAGGGGAAGGGGGGGGGGGGGGAGGGTGGGCGAAGGGGGGAGGGGTGTCGTTGGAAGGGGCGTAGGGGAGAAGGGAGAGTAAGGGGAGGAGTCTAGATGACCATGTTGAGGCCCCTCTGGGTAAACAGTATGTAATTTGTTGAACCAGAAAGATTCCCATCGGAGTCTATAATCATTGTCCTCTGCAAAAAAAACTTTTTCTATGATTACACATCTTAGATCCTGAAGGGAGTGATTAGTCTGGTGGATATATCTGATTACTAAAGTTCCAGTGTTCTTTTGATGTTTGATCTGTGTGCTGGTAAAAAACGGGTTTTTAATGAAGTTTTAGTTTCCCCAACATACTTGCTGTGTGGGCATTTGCTGCAAAACAGTAAATAGATGATGTTGCTAGTTTTAAACAGTCCATGTGGTGTCGGATGGTGAATGATTCTCCTGTTACTGTGCTTTTGAAGTTGGCTGTTTCCACTAGGTGTTCTTGGCAGATCACACATTTTCTACCACACGGAAAGCAGCACCCGGGTGGTGAAGAGTCCAACTGACGGGTGGGAAGTGCAGAGGGCATGAGAAAATTTCTTAGGGACTTGCTGTTTCTTTCTTCCAAAATGGGTGGGACAGTAATGGCCTTTTGAAGTCTACGACTGAATTGTAGAAGGGGGTGAAGTTCCTGCAGCCATTGACGTAGAGGTGGGTTAGCTTGATTGTGAGTGATTATGACAGGAGTGCGTTGGGTGTGCTGTTTTGGCTTATACTGTAGGATGGAGCATCTTGGCTGACGTTGTACTTTCTCTTGAGCTATAGTCAGGCATCTTTGACTGTATCCTGGGAGACGCAGTTGTTCACTGAGAAGAATACATTGTTTTTCGAAATCATCTGGTTTAGAACACAGACTTTTTAAGCGGAGAAACAGGCTGTATGGTAAGTTCTGTTTGCAGTGGTGTGGGTGACAAGAGCTGAAATGAAGATAGGAGTGGACGTTGGTGGGCTTGCAGTACAGGTCAGTATGTATGTATCCATTTTCCAGTTTCAGCAGAATGTCTAAAAAGGGAAGTGTAGTTGCAGAAACACTAAAGGTAAACTTGATGGTGGGATGTATGATGTTTACATATTGTAGAAACTGGTCCAGGTCAGAAGGAGATCCCAACCAAACAGCAGGATGTCGTCAATAAAACGTTTCCACGGATTTCTCTGGATGGGGCACAGGGCTGTTGTTCAATAAGGTTTCCTCCAGCCACCCATAAAGAGGCTGGCCACAGTGGGGGCCATAGGCGTCCCCATGGCGGTGCCAGAAATTAAGTGATATATCTTGTCTTCAAAACGAAAGAAATTGTTGTTTAGGATATTTCTACTGCTAGGAGAATTTGCTGAGTTGGCGGAGTGTTTAGGAAGAAAAGCGTGCTGCTGGTGGTGTTTGAAGAGCTGTTATCAGGTCATGATGGGGAATGTTGGTATATAGGCCTACCACATCCATTGAGACCAATGACGCATCACAGAAAGGACCATACGTGTTTATTCCACTCTTCAGTGGTTATCAGCATGTGGGTTGAGTCTTGAACATAACTTGGTAGCCTGTGAACCAACTCAGCCAACCAGTGATCCACTAGTTTAGACAGTTTTTCGGTGGGCCCACCGACTCCAGACACAATAGGACGCCAGGGAGTTCTTTAAGAGTCTTATATATTTGGAGAGATGGTAAAATATTGGGGGGTTTTGATTTTTCTTTTCTCACAGACAGCCCATTTGTACGTATTTTGATCTTTGTAGTTTTTCATGTAGAGTTGTCGGATGATGTTATAGAGGTTTGGCTACCTGAGTGGCTGGATCCCGTTTCACCTCTTCGTGTTCTCCAGTTGTCTGTAGCCGGCCGTTTTGTCCGACCCGGCTGTTTTGTCCAACCTGACAAAAACGGCCGGGTCGGACAAAACGGCCGGTTAAAACCCGGATGTTTTGTCCGACTTTCAATTTTTTGTCGGACAAAACGGCCTGGTTGGACAAAACGGCCGGCTCTAAGTAAGCGGCCGTTTTGTCCGATATTTCACTGGCAAAGAAGTATAAAATTCGTCGTGTTCTGTGTGTGTGTGTGTGTGTGTGTGTGTGTGTGTGTGTGTGTGTGTGGTGTGTGTGTGTGTGTGTGTGTGTGTGTGTCAGTGTTTGGTTGTTTTCTTTTTCTGTCTGTCTACCCCCAAGAAAAGAAAATCACGTGGGGAAAAAACCCATTCGGCGTCATGCCCCCAGGTGGCCAATTTGGCGTCTTAAGCTGACTATTGGCCGTCAGGGGCCGTGACTTTCGAGTGGGTCTTATTCTCGTGATTTCTTTACTTGGCTGCAGGAGAGAGAGAGAGAGAGAGAGAGAGAGAGAGAGAGAGAGAGAGGAGAGAGAGACAGACAGACAGACAGACAGACAGACAGGTGGCACATCACGATACACAACATTTGAGGTTACTGTCTCAAACCGTTGTGGTCTTGGGACAGACAATTGACACACCCTCAATTTTGAGAGTCTGACGTTATCTGTGACCCTTACTTTGACCTTAATTGCTTTGACATATTTGGAGAGCAATAAACCAAACAACCTTCATACCAAGTTTCATCTTCCTATGTCAACTGCTGCCGAGATATGGCTAAAAATAGAATTTGTTTTCGGTTTGAAGGTCACACGTCAAGGTCATACCTTGACCTTAAAAATTTGGAAAAGGTATATTTAAGCCTGGTAGGCATCCTTCAGTCTCAGAGACTATGGAGTTGCGCTCTAGGTGTCTATTCTGGTACAGCGACGGGTGTGGCTGGCCAGTCCGACGCGGGAATGACAGTCCCTGTGGCAGAGGGCACAGGTG
>JADBJO010003378.1:27500-67500 GCA_016801955.1 Conus betulinus
TACGCTGTTAGCTGCAGCCTCAAACCTGCGCACAGGTTGCTCAGGTCACAGTTACGGTTGTTCTCCACTGAACCAGACCAGCAGTGGGGTTGGACAGCCATCTAAGCAACTGAACAGCCCTTTATAAGATCACACTTATCACCTCCATAGCATGAGGCCAGAAAAGATCCCTAGCACAGCTGGAGGGAACTCTACTGCAGTGGTCGAAAATCAAAGAAGAAAAAGACAAGGATTGTTCCACTCACCTTTGGCACATGGAATGTGCGCACACTCGTAGATAGAGACGATTTGAACAGGCCTCAGAAAAAGAACAGCTGTAGTTGGAAAATAACGCGCCAGGTAGAATATAAACATAGCTGTCTTGAGTGAGACCGGCTCACAGGACAGGACAAGCTTTGTGAAATCTGCTCTTGCTATACCTTGTTTTGAAGCGAAGGAAGACGTGAAGAGCGGTAAACAGCTGACATCGACTTGAAATGAAGACAGGTCTTGTTGACAAGCTAACTGGACCTTCAGAGGGAGTCAACGACAGGCTGGTGACATGGACCCCCCCCCCCCCCCCCCCCCCCCCCCCCCATTCATTAAAAAAAAAAGTACTTGACCAATATCAGCCCCTATGCGCCAACAATGACTGTGGTCCAAATTTTGGGGACACGTTTGACGGGAACAGGCAAACCTGTAAAACCGGTTGTCCTGTTTACCTGACAGCTGCTCACCTGCGTTTTGTGTAAGTCAGGTGAGCGAAGATTTCCCTTCAGTCTCCACAGAGCTACCAGGCAAGCAGCAGTGTCAGAGAACTGAAGGGAGACTGAAGGAAGGTCTTTGCTGGCAGTCAGGTACGTGTTGATAATTGAATTGAAATTAGGATTTGTGTTAATGAAGCTGTTTTTTTTTTTCTACAGGTGTTTGGAAACTTTACAGCTCTTGGTAAAGGCCTGAAAATGTTTGATTATTCCCTTGATACATATTATGATTTGACGAGACATAAGGTGACAGTATGAAGTTTAAGTCAGTGAATGTGAGTCGAGAAGAGGATGAGGAGAATGGAGTGAGTAGAAAGAAGGAAGAATATGTATACTAATATGTGACTGGAAAAAAGTAATGTAGTTAAATTACTGCGTTGTTGAAAAAAAAAGTGTTGTTTTTTTTTTTTCCTATTTTTTTTCCTAAAGTATCATAATGACGTGAGTGTTAGTGAGCTCAGGAAGTGAGCAATGAAAATCATTGTGCATAAAATGTCTGAAAATGTATTCTGATTCTTGTTGTGGAAAGGTGAAAAAAGGACGAACGGAAATTGTTCCTTGATATGTAATTAGACACGTTTATGATGACGTTATGTGATAAAAACATTCTTTTCTTGATAAAATGGGACAAGCAGAATTCATGTAATGATTGTATTTGAGAAAGGGTTTCATGTGGAAATCCTTCCCGTCAATGTAAACAATTATGGTGTTAATCAAAGAAAATTTTCTATACTAATGCACCCCTGAATTGAAACTTTGTAGATTCTGTTATGGTTTTTTCCCCTAAGTTCCAGTGAATGGTATCATGTTCAGAGACTGTGAGTTACAAACAAGAAAGATAGATGGGTTGGAAGTAGGCTAGATTATCAAGGTAGCTATCAGTTCCCACAGGTGTTGGTGAAGCCCCGTGTCCCACCTGGAACTGACTGCCATCCCGGTGTGGGGTGTAGCCTGTGCCCAGTCACTGTCTCTGCCCTGCTGGGGTATTGAGAGGCTGACCAAAGGTCAGTAGGCATTGTATGAGCGCTGCCAACCAGATGTGGAGTGCAGCATGAACCCAGCCGCCGTCTCCGCCCCGTGGAGGAGGGGGTGTGTGTGAAAGGGCTTCAGAGTTCGTCTTGAGGACGACTTTGTGTTTCTTCTCTTGTGAGGGGGTCCCTGGAGGGACTCCACGACCTATCTCCGTGAGCGGTACCGTTTTTCGTCGTGTCGATGTGTGTTCTGGTGTGTGGGAGTTCCTGGACAGACCCCACGAACTGTTTTCGTGAGCGATTCCTGATCTGTATGAAGACTGTGTGATTCGGACCGGACGCGGCCAAGTGCATAGACTGTCCGTGGTGACTCTGCTGTGGGTGGCAGCCTGGCCTGCTGAATGAAAAGAAATGTGCCGTTGTGACCGTGTAGTACCTAGTGCTGTTGAACGGCCTTTAGTTGTTGTGTAAACTAATTGATATGCACGATTCTCCTTATAATGTATTAAGCATTTGTTTTTGATTTGATGGTTCAAGCAGCAAAAAGAAAACAAGATGCAAATCATATAAACCTACTCCCAGTTTATCCTGAATATGCATGAGATATTCCATAAAAGAGAAAAACCGTCTTGGGCTGGTGTAACCGTTAGTAATGGCTATTCTGGTAAACATCGGCCATCATCTGTGACCTATAATCAACATACTTACAAATTTTCAGAAAGATCGGCCAAGAAATTTATGAGATTTTCAATAAGAAGAAAGCCATTATGGGAAGTTAGTAACGACTGTAACGGTAACCTAAAACGTCGGACATCAACCGTGACCCATAATGAACATACCTACAAATTTTCAGAAAGATCGGCCAAGTACTTTCTGAGACATTCCATAAAACATAAAACCCCGCTACAGGTCGTTATAGCCGACAGTAACGGTTATATAGCGGAAATCTAAAACATTGGGCAGCATCCGTGACCTGTAAGGAATATACCTACAAATTTTCAGAAAGATATTCCAAGTACTTTCTGAGATATTCCATAAAGAAGAAAAACCGTTATGGGCAGTTATAGCCGTCGGTAATGGCTATAACGGTAAAATAAAATATTGGGTATCATCCGTGACCCATAATGAACATACCTACAAATTTTCAGAAAGATCGCTAAAGAACTTTCTGAGATATTCGATAAAGAGAAAAACGTTATGGACCGTTACAGCCGTTAGTAACATCGGGCATCATCCGTAACCCATAGTGGACATACCTGCTAGTTTTCACAAAGATCAGCCAAGTATTTCTTAGATATTCCTTGAAAAAGAAAAAACCGTTACAGGCCGTTACAGCCGTTAGAAACGGCTATAACGGTAAAATAAACATCGGGCATCATCCGTGACCCATAATGAACACACATGCTAATTTTCACAAACGATCGGCTAAGTACTTTGTGAGATATTCCATGGAAACGAAAAAGCGTTACAGGTCGTTACAGCCGTTAGTAACCGCTATAACGGTAAACTAAAACATTGCTCATTACTCGTGACGCATAATGAACATACCTGCTAACTTTCACTAAGTCGGCCAAGTACTTTGTGAGATATTCCATGAAAAAAAGAAAAAAAAACGTTACAGGCCGTTATAGCCGTTAGCAAGGGCTATAACGGTAAATAAAACATCAAGCATAATTCGGTAACCATGGGTGTACATACCTGCAGATTTTCAGAAAGATGGGCCTAGTACTTTCTGAGATATTCCATAAAGAAGAAAAAAACCGTTACAGGCCGTTACAGCCATTAGTAACAGTCATATCAGGTGAACTAAAACATCGTGCATCATTCGTGACCCATAATGAACATACCTAGAAATTTTCAGAAAGATCGGCCAAACTATTTCTGAGATATTCTATAAAAGAAAAACACGTTATGTTTTGTTATAGCCGTTAATAACGGTTATAACGGTAACCTAAAATGTTGGGCATCATCCGTGACCCATAATGAACATACCTACACGATTTTCAGAAAGATTGGCCATGTACTTTGAGATTTTCCATAAAAAGTCAAACCATTATGGGCCGTTAAAGCCGTCACTAGCGGCCATGATGGATATCATCTGTGAGCCATAATGAACATACCTACAAATTTTCATAAAGATCGCCAAAGTGCTTTTCGAGATATTCCATTCAGTAGAAAAACCCTTATGTGCCATTATAGCCATTAGTAACGGCCACAACGGTAGCCTCAAACGTCGGGCATCATCCGTAACCCACAATGAACATACCTACAAATTTTCAGAAAGATCGGCCAAGTACTTTCTCAGATATTCTATAAGGAAGAAAAACGGTTGTGGGCACTTATACCCGTTAGTGACCGATATATACCGTAAAATAAAGCCGTTGCTAACGGCTATAACGATAAACTAAAACATCGGGCGTTGTTCGTGACCCATAATGAATCTACCTGCTAACTTTCACAAAGATCGGCCAAGTACTTTGTGAGATATTCCATGAAGAAGAAAAACAGTTACAGGCCGTTACAGCCTTTGTATCGGCTATAACGGTAAAGCAAAACATCAGGCATTATTCGTGGCCCATAATGAACATACCTACAGATTTTCAGAAAGATCGGCCGAGTACTTTCCATACAGAAAAAGAAAAAAAACCGTTACAGGCCGATACAGCCGTTAGTATCGGTTATAACGAGGTAAACTAAACCATCGGGCATCATTCGTGGCCCATAATGGACATACCTAGAAATGTTCAGAAAGACCAGCCACGTACTTTGTGAGATATTCTATAAAAGGGAAAACGGTTATGGGTTGTTATAGCCGTTAGTAATGGTTATAACGGTAATTAAACACATCGGGCATCATCCGTGACCCATGATCAACATACCTACAAATTTTCAGAAAGATCGGCCAAGTACTTTCTGAGACATCCCATAAAAACGAATAAGTTACGGGCTGTTATAGCAATTAGTAGCGGCTATAACGGTAACCTGAAACGTCGGGCATCATCTGTGACCCATAATGAGCATACCTACAAATTTTCAGAAAGATCGGCCAAGTTCTTTCTGAGGTATTCCACAAAGAAGAAAAACGTTTATGGGCAGTTATAGCCGTTAGTGACGGCTACAACGGTAAACTGAAACATCGGGCATCGTCCGTAACCGATTGTAAACATACCTGCTAGTTTTCACAAAGATCAGCCAAGTACTTTCTGCGACATTCCTTGAAAAAGAAAAACCGTTACAGGCCGTTTCAGCCCTTAGTAACGGCTATAACGGTAAAATAAAACATCGGGCATCATCCGTGACGCATAATCAACACAACTGTTAATTTTCACAAAATATCGGCCAAGTACTTTCTGCGACATTCCATAAAAACGAATAATAGTTATGGGCCGTTATAGCAGTTAGTAGTGGCTGTAACGGTAATCTGAAACGTCGGGCATCATCTGTGACCCATAATGAACATACCTACGAATTTTCAGATAGATAGTCCAATTTCTTTCTAAGATATTCCACAAAGAGAAAAAAAAAACGGTTACGGGCAGTTATAGCCCTTAGTGACGGCTATAACGGTAAACTAAAACATCAGGCATTTTACGTGACCCATAATGAACATATCTACAGATTTTCACAAAGATCGGCCAAGTACTTTCTGAGATATTCAATAAAGAAGAAAAATTGTTACAGGCCGTTACAGGCGTTAGTAACCTTAGCCACCCAGATAAGTGCCTTTTTGTGGTTGGTAACTCTACTGTTGTCGAGAACTTAGCTGACAGTAAACATTCCAGTGCTGCTTGTTCTGTTCTTGACACTCCTTTTGCTTGTCTAGCTGCTGGCGAGTTCACAGGCAAATTACATTTGGAGTCCGGTTTCTGTGAATGACACTTTGAGATCTGTACTGTGTAATACCGGTGCTACTGATAGTCGCGTTCGCAAGCAGTTAGTTTCTGACAGTCAAATGTTAGGAACCAAAGTGAAGTATGTTTGGTGGCCGTGTAGATGAGTTTCTACTGACCACAGTTTCAGTCAGTTGTCCTTATTTTGTGGGTGATTTAATTTGTATCTTGGATAGCCCTGTCGCAGATCTCATCGTGGATAATGTTCCTAGAGTTTCTGTAACCGGTGAGTTGAGTGAAGAATGGAAGAGTCATCCAGAGATCATCAGCAAGAGTGGCATAAGACCAGACATAGTAGTCCACTCTGTCAACCAAGCAGCTGATCATGATCGAGCTCACGGTGCCATATGAGAACAGAATGGAGGAAGCTCAAATCTACAAGACTGAAAAGTATGCTGATCTGGCAAACAGCCTGAGGAGAGAAGGCTATCAGGTCAAAGTCCTCACTGCAGAAATTGGAGCTAGGGGGGTTGTAGGAACGTCTGCATACAGCCTCATGAAACAGCTCTCAGTTGCAGGGAGGGTAAAAAACCGAGCCCTGAAAGCAATGGCAGAAGCAGCAGAGAGGTGTTCAAGCTGGATCTGGTCAAGGAGGAACAAAAGTGAACTTCATAAGGCTTAACTTTCCTACAAATATCTGGTGTCCCAGTGGCTCAGTGGTTAGTGCGCGAGTCATTAATTGAAAAATGAGCATGTCCAGAAGGGCATGGGTTCGAAATCCCAACCATGGCTCATCCCAAAAATGGAAAAAAAGGGGGGCAGCAGAGGGACATCCGGAGTCATGAACCGGGCGTGGCCCAACCCCCTAGAGTGTCAGGAGATAAGGGCCGAAACACTTGCTTGAAGGGGGCTTCTCTTCTGAGGACTCTCTGCTGCCACGCTCTCCACGAGTTTCTTTCTACTGATGCATGGGTAAACCATTGACTTCCGGGAATAGGCCGGAGGACGTCCTGGAAAGACAGAGGACACTGGGAAAGACCAGAACCAAGGGCTCTGTGGGCTGGCTCCCCACTTTTGCTTTAACATGTGGCTACTAAAAACAAACGGAAAAGATACTCCCAGGATTCACCGAAAGGGGGAGAGAATGATGAATCCATCGGTGCTCAATCAATCACGACTGCAAATCCCAAACGGACTATGAACATGGACCAAATGGAATATCCATGTGTCTGTGGAAAGCGTTTCGCTACCACCCGCGGCATGAAGATCCACAGAAAAAAGAAGGGATGTGTGAAGACTCATCTGAATGAGCAGCAGCGCAATGTATCAGCAGCTAAGACGTCGGCCAGGATTTAAACCACACAGTGCCGAGGACATCCTCGCTGTTGGTTTGGATGGGGAATTTGCACAGGCCCTCGATGCCAGGCGCCTGAAACTCAACCTGCCACGAGCAAACGAGACTGAAGATTGGGAGAAACTGGATGCAAAAATCGTCCAAAGACTCGATGCACTGATATGGAAAAGCACCCTGGAACACAAACTAGCCACATATGGGGACATCGTGTATGTCACATGTAGAGACGCCTATGGAGCAAACTACACAAAGAGAAAACATCTCCAAAGAAATCCAGACGCGAAGAAGAGATGGACAAGATCAGGGTCCAAAAGAAAACCCTCAAGAAGCAAATGAAGACCGCACTTCCAGCTGAAAAACAAGGCTTGGAAAAACTCTGGGAAGACCTGAAAGCAAAACACAGCGCGCCCTCAGCAAAGCG
The DNA here is from genome assembly GCA_016801955.1 of Conus betulinus. Lineage (NCBI taxonomy): Eukaryota > Metazoa > Mollusca > Gastropoda > Neogastropoda > Conidae > Conus > Conus betulinus. The sequence goes on from JADBJO010003378.1 coordinate 34,820, forward strand.
GAATCTGCGAGGAAGAGGAAGAGCAAAAAGAAGAAGACACAAGAGCGCTTCTTCAGAGACCCCTTCCAGTTTGCCAGAACTCTGAGCAGCCAAAATCTGGGACCCTAAGTGTGGACAAAGGAGTTCTTGAGCAGCATCTCTGAGGAAAAACATACTCTGACTCACGGAGCAAAGCACCACTCGACGTTCAAGGTCTGGTGTGTAGCAACCAACCCTGAGGAACAGTTCAATGACAAACCTCCAACGTTGGCGGAAATCAAGAAGGTGGTCGACAAAGCCAGAGCCAAATCATCACGGTGAGGTGAAGAAGTTAGGTACAACTATCTTTTATTACTACCTGTCTGATGGTGGTCTGTACAGGCATTTTGTCAAAAGTGATATCTCTTTTGATCAGGTTGTTGTTCCTGTTGAACGTCGACCTAGAGTGGTGTTTGTGGCGCACGATCTGTTGGGTCATTGTGGTTCTCGACGTATTCTGTGTAGAGTTCTTAGCAAGTTCTTTTGGCCTGGAGTGACTGTAGATGTAGCGAAGTATGTTGCTTCCTGTGATGTGTGTCAGAAGTCGGTATTAAATGGTAGAGTTTGTCTGGCACCCCTTGCGTCTGTTCCACTCAGTACTCCATTTGATCGTCCTGCTGTGTCTACTTCTGATGTTGTACCGACAGTTCTCCTTTCACAGTGTAAATCAGTGCCTTTTTTTTGGTCAGAGATAACACCTTTGACTTGCGACCAAGAACAGGTTTTATTGGAGTGTTCTCCAGGATTTGGTCTTTCTGGGATTACACAGGTTCCCACTCCAGAGTCTGTTGTTCGTGAAGTGGTGTGTACAGTTGGTGTCGTCCAGGACCATGATGATGCTTTACCCGTTCCCACTTTAGCGGTTCCGATGGCGTCTTCTATGCCAGATGAAGATGTCCATTCACTACAGTTTGATTGTGTCTTGTCTGACAGCAGTTCCAAGGAGCTGCGTGCAATCTTTGATGATTTTCAAGAAATTCTGACTCCTAAACCAGGTTCTTTCTCAGGTGAGGTATTCTTACAGATCCCTCTTACAACAGATGGACGGTTAGAAAGAAGTGTCATGACATCCCCTTTTCTGCGAAAGAGGTTGTTGAGAGAGAGATTGGTGTTACGTTAGATCTTGGTGTCATTGAGCCATCAAATAGTCTTTATGCGTCTCCAGTTGTGTCGGTCAGGAAGAAAGATAGTACGTGTCGATTTGCATTGATTTCAGATCTTTGAACAAGATTACCGTCCTTGTTGCCGAACCTATTCCTGACGTTGAGAGTCTTTTCGCAAGGCTAGCTGATGCTCAGATTTTCACAAAGATAGATCTTGCAAAAGGATATTAGCAGATCGTGGTTAAGCCCGAGGATCATCCGACGACAGCTTTTACGACACACATGGGTCTATTCCAGTTTGGCAGGATGCCTTTTGGACTTGTGACAGCTCCTACAGTGTTTTCACGTATAATGCGTATGCTGGCTTTAGATAAGTTTTCTGCTGTCAACTTCTTTGACGATATTCCTGTGCACAAGTGTGTCATGGAATGCTCACCTTAGTCATGTGAAGGGCGTGCTTTCTTGTTTTAGGTCTTTCAACCTCACAGCTCGTCCCTCGAAGATCGAGACAGGCTTCCGTTCACTTGAATTTCTTGATCATGTTGGTGGAAGCGGTACTGTGTGTCCTGAAGGGAAAGTTGATAAGATTTTGAAGATATCCACTCCTACTACCAGGAAAACAGGTCAGATCTTTGTTGGGGTTGCGCAGGTTTTACTGGAGACATGTTCCTGGGTTTGCTACTTTGTGTGCTCCACTGTCTGATTTGATGAAACATGCTGGTTGCGCTGGAAGTTATATTTCTTGGACTCCTGAGTGTGCTGAAGCTTTTAAGAAGATTCAGGGTATCTTGTCTTCTGCACCTGTGTTGTTGTTACCTAAGTTGGGTAATCCTTTTGTTCTCAGGACTGATGCTAGTTCTGTTGGTTTGGGTGCTGTTTTGCTTCAGGAGAGTGATGATGTTCTTCACCCAGACATGTTCACTTGTCGAAAGTTGCTGGATCGTGAGAAGGCGCACAGTACTATTCAGCAGAAGTGTCTAGCCATTGTCTGGGCTTTGCAGAAGTTTGTTAGATTCCTTTGGGGAGTCAGGCTTATCCTGCAGACGGATGATTGTCCCTTGACATACCCCCAAAAGTCAAACTTCAAGAATTCCATGCAATGGGCGTTGCCGTTGCAGGAGTTCTTTTCAAAGTACAGCCAGTTCCAGGTTCATCAAATGTTTTCGCTGATCTTCTCTCATGTTCATCTGAAAATCAATTGGTTCCTTAAGAAGTGACTTTCTTTGTGTGTACTGCAGTTTTCTGATGCTGCATGATTTCTGGATTTTAGCATTCTGCTTTTTGTTTACTTCTTCAAAAAAACAATTCGGTCATTTTTTTTGCTCAACAATTAACAAGTGGGGGGAAACAAATGCAAGCTAACAATTCTTCCATCAGCTTAGTTATGACTTGGCAAAAGTTTGAACTTAGCAGAAAAAACAAAACCAAAAAGGGGTGGTGGGATCGGACATAAAGAAACTGGGAATGAAAAATTAAGAAAATGTTTTATAAGTATGAAAACCCTTCGCTATCTGCACAAGGGAACCATCGCCATTCCCTCAAAGGCAGATCCATCCATGTTGCCCACTCCTAGACCTTTCGTCCTGTGGATTGGACTCATGAAAAAAACACAGCTGACTATGTCTGTGCTCTTGGTATCAAATAGAGACAAACGATAGTCCACAATTCTATGGTGTTTTCACCAACAAGGGTTAAGAAAAAAATCCAACAGCTCCCCCAAAGCAGGTAGCGAAGGATAGTAAATGAACCAAAACGAAAGTGTAAAATGCAAGGGAGATCAAAACATATGGAACAGTCTGAGTGGTCAGCTCTACTGTTCAATAAAACAAGCATTGTCAGTGGCTAAGAACTGTGCAGAACAAAAACTTGGATCTCCTTAGAGATGCAGTCTCCCACTGTTTGGCCAAACAATGTCGTGACGGACCGTTTCCCGTCCAGTGAAACATTTTCGTGCAACCGTGCTAACCGGAAGGTAGTCGTCCGGAAGCCGGTTGAAAAGTTTACCTGACTGCTGCTCACCTGTGTTCTGTTTAAGCCGGGTGAGCTGAAACGGTTAGGCAGTCTCTGCAGTGATTCCGGCAACGCAGCTACCAGAAGCCGAAGAGGGACTCCTATCTGTTTTTGGTGGCAGTCAGGTGTTTATTATTCAATATTTATTTATTAGCAAACCGAAACCGAAAGAGTATGTGCCACCACCGTTTACAAGAATGGAATCCAAATGTGGCTTGTGCTGCTGTGGAGAACGGTCAGATCAAGTTCACGCTACAGCAGGCTTACTACTGGAAGTCTGGTTTGCTCCAAATTATGAAGAGCCCTAGCAAGGTAGTTTTCAAGCAAGGAATGACTATTTTTTTGTAAATGTGTGTTTTTATATTTTCTATTGAATACTGTTTGACGCTGCTAATAGCACTTATGCATTACAACTGGAACTTGAACCACTGTGAGTTTGTCACTGTAGAAGTACTCCTGTGATTTCTGCCATCCTTTAAACACTTCAAGTGGGCATTTCTCAAATCCGCCATTTTGGAGATAGTCAGGTGTGCCTCTAAAGTAGCGATTAAGAAAACATTGTAAATATGAAAACAATTGTTCGTTTTATTTTTTTTTTTTTTTGTTTTGTTGTTGTGTTTTTTTTTTTTTTTGTTTGTTTGTTTGTTTTGTTTTTTGTTTGTTTTTTTTTTTTTGGAGGGGGAGTATTCTGACAGACCCATATTCTGTCTGATCCCAAATTTTGGGGACACGTTTCACTGGAACAGGCAAACCTGTAAAACCGGTTGTCTTGTTTACCTGACAGCTGCTCACCTGCGTTTTGTATAAGTCACATGAGCAAAGATTTCCCTCCAGTCTCCACAGAGCTACCAGGCAAGCAGCAGTGTCAGAGAACTGAAGGGAGACTGAAGGAAGGTCTTTGCTGGCAGTCAGGTACGTGTTGATAATTGAAATGAAATGAGGATTTGTGTATATGAAGCTATTATTTCTTTTACAGGTGGTTGAAAACTTTACAGCTGTTGGTAAAGGCCTAAAATATTTGACTGTCCCCTTGATGTATCTTATGATTTGACGAGACATAGGGTGACAGTAGGAAGTTGTAGTCAGTGAATGTGAGTCGAGAAGAGGATGAGGAGAATGGAGTGAGTAGAAAGGAGAAAGAAAGAATGTATACTGATATGTGATCGAAAAAAAAGTAATCTAGTTAAATCATTGTATCATTGAAAAAATGTTTTTCCCACCTAAAGTATCATAATGATGCGAGTACTGGTGAGCTCGGGAGATGAGCAATGAAAATCATTGCAATTGTCTGAAAATGTGTTCTGATTCTTCTTGTGGAAAGATAAAAAGGGACGAACGGAAGTCGTTCCTTGATATGTGATAGACACGTCTAGTGATGATGATGAATATTCTTTTCTTGATAAAGAGGGAAGAACGGAATCGTTCCTTAAAATGTAACTGGATACGTCTAGTGATGATGTGATATGATAAAACCATTCTTTTCGTGATAAAATGGGACAAACGGAATTCGTTCCTTTACATGTTGTAATTGTATTCTTGGTACTTTGAGAAAGGGTTCCATGTGGAAATCCTTTCCTTCAATGCAAGCAATCATGGTGTTAATCAAAGGAAAATTTTCTTTTGTAATGCACACCCTGAATTGATTTTTTTTCAAATTCTATTATGAGTATTTCCCCCACGTTCCAGTGAAATGTATCATATGAAGAGTGACTGTTAGTTACAAACAAGAAAGATAAAAGTGTTGGAAGTAGGCTAGATAATCAAGGTAGCTATCAGTTCCCACAGGTGTCGGTGAAGCCCCGTGTCCGACGTGGAACTGACTGCCATCTGGGTGTGGGGTGCAGCCTGTGCCCAGCCACTGTCACACCCCGCCGGGGTATTGAGAGGCAGACCGAAGGTCAGTCGACATTTATTAGCGCTGCCAACCAGTGTGGGGTGCAGTACGAACCCAGCCACTGTCTCTTCCCCGTGGGGGGGGGGGGGGGGGGGGTGTGTTGAGAGGCTGTCCGCGTGGTCAGCAATGAGCTGGAGTGAGAAAGGGCTCAGAGAGTTCGTTGGGACGATCACTTGTGTTTCTTCTCTTGTGTGGGAGTCCCTGGAAGGACTCCACGAACCTTTCTCCGTGAACGGATTCGTTTTCCGTCATGTTGACGTGTGTTCGGGTGTGTGGGAGTTCCTGGAAGGACTCACGAACTGCTTTCGTGAGTGGCTCCTGATCTGTGTGAAGACTTGTGTGATTCGGGCTGGAGGCGACCAAGTGCATAGACTGTCCATGATGACACTGCTGTGGGTGCCAGCCTGGCCTGCTGTATGAAAAGAAATGTGCCGTTGTGACCGCGTAGTGTCTAGTGTTGTTGCGCACCCCTTAGCTGTTGCGTAAACTAACTGATAGACATGATTGTCTTTACTATGTATTATGCAATTGTTTTGATTTTATGGCTCAGGCAGCGAAAAGAAAAAAAAGTAGAAACTTATCTTGTTGCCTGGCTATGTTCGTGTGGTGTGGGTGTGTGTAGGGTAAAAGTCGTACACGCATCTTAAGTTCTTCAGGTGAGAGTCAGACAGCAAAACACGCACTGCACACCATCCATAACAGTGACCAGCCCAGATGATGTGAAGACAAACCTTACGAGGATCTTCAGTGTATCATTGCTGCTGTTCTGAAAACAAGCTCGCCATATCTGGTGATGTCAACGCAAGAGGCAGTTCTGACAGCGACTCCTGGCAAGGTTTCATTGGCAAACATGGAATAGGCCACTGCATCAGCAACGGTCTCCTGCTACTGTAGACCTGTGCTGAGCATGAAGTGCTTATCATCAGCACAGTCTTTCGCCTCCCTACCCGTAACAAGACGTAACAGATGTATCCCGCTCTACATAAGCATCTCACTGACTATTTCATTGCCAGGACGAAGGATGGGTAGGATGTAAAAATCAACAAATTCATGTGTGGAATAATCGCCATCTCAAAATCTGCATCCTTTACATCCAGATCCAAAACAAGACACACCAGCAAGGCAAAGAAGGCTCCAAAGAGTTTAATGTCACCAAGTTGAAAAAACAGCAGAACCAAGCAGTCATTTGTAGACAATCTGAAAAAAAAGGCTCCAAAGAGTTTAATGTCACCAAGTTGAAAAAGCAGCAGAACCAAGCAGTCATTTGTAGATAATCTGGAAAAAAAAACCCGCCTGGATTCCGCCTTTCTGGACAACCAGAAAGGCGACCTCTATAGAGATTGTTTACAACGCTGCTACATAAATCATGGGGTCAGTAGTCAGAAAAACACAAGACTGGTTTGATGAGAACCGCGATGACATCAAGAAGCGACTGGAAGAGAAACATCTTGGGCACAAACCTTAGTGACACCAAGTCTACCTCCAAAAAGATGCGTTCAAAAACATGTGCAGAACAGTTCAAGAGAAACGACGAAAGATGCAAGACACAAGGCTGAGCAACAAAGCTGACGAGACTCCAACAGCTGCTGACAGGCATGATATGAAGAACTTTTATGATGCCTGAAAAAAGATTATGGACCTACGTCATCAGGATCATCCCTTCTGTTCAGCACTGATGGAAACAAATTGATCACTGACAGGAAAAGATCTTGGAATGGTTCACAGAACGCTTCAATAGTGCATTGAACTACCCATTGTCCATCAATGACAAATCATTGACCGACTTCCTCCAGTGCCCACCAGCAAAGAAATGAATGAAACACCAACCCACTTGGAGACCCGGAAAATCATATTTTTACTGTCCAGTGGCAAGGCTCCGGGTTTAGACTCTACACCAGCTGAGGTCTGCATAGAAGGTGGCTCAGCTCTGTCTGAATAGCTTCATAAATTGTTTCTTCTGTGGTACGGTCCCTCTCAAAAATGGCGTAAAGCAAGGCTGCGTTTGGTAGCCATTCAGTTCACCATCATGTTCTCTGCAAACCTCACTGACGCCTTGGGAGAGGGAGACATAGGCATGGGCATCAGATTCAGAACAGATGGAAAGATGATCAACGTCAAGAGGCTCAAGTCAAGAACTAAGAACGTGACAAACATCATTAGAGACGTTCTGTTTGAAGATAACTGCACCCTCAATGCTGACTGTTAAATTCAGACATGGCTGCACGAACTTTGGTCTCACCATAACACCGAGCCTAACATCACAATCAACGGTTTGAGATTCGCTGTGGTGAGTAGATTCATCTGCCTTGGCAGCACACTATCCAAGACATTATCATCGACGATGAAGTAAACGTTACAATTGCAAAAGCATGTGTCACCTTTGGCAGACTTCAAACCAACGTTTGGATAAAAGAGGCGGTCAATGTAGAGACCAGTATAAAGGTATATAGAGCAGTTGTTCTCCCTGCATTTCTGTATGCATGTAAAATATGGACAGTGTACCAACAGCAAGCCAATAAGTTGAATCGCTTCTGCACACCTGGCTCAGAAGATTGCTTAAGATCAAATGGTAGGACAAAATATCAGACACATACGTGTATGACCAAGCAGGCCTGCCTGGCATGCACAGCATCCTGATGCTGCCTCAGCTTCGATGGGCAGGTCATTGAACTCGCACTCCAGACCATCACCTACCCAAGAGAATCTTCTACGGTAAGCTGCAACAAGGAGTGCGTTTCCACAGAGGTCAGAAGAACATTTCAAAGATACACTTCAAACATCCATGAAAGCGTTTAGCATCGACTCTGACTCATGGGATCAACCTGCTAGGTATCGAGTTGGGTGGCGCTATTCTATCAACAGAGAATCCAATTCATGTGAAAATACGAGGACTGCTGCAGCGCAACAAAAGAGACAGGATCAAGAGGACCTTTCTCACATTCACTCTCCAAGCTGTCCCCACACGTTCCGTGCATGCATAGGCTTGATCAGCTACCTGCATACCCACAAAATTGTCTCACTCCCCTTAACCACAAGATGACTGAAGTGGTTATCATCGACTCGATTACATCTCTCTCTCTCTCTCTCTCTCTCTCTCTCTCTCTCTCTCTACATATATATATATATATATATATATATATATATATATATTTATATATATATATATATATATATTTGTTAAAACTTTGATTAAAATGTAAATGCTAAAAAAAGGTTTTAGCATTTACATTTTAATCAAAGTTTTAACAGATGCCGCTCCCAACCCGGTTGAGCACACTTTTTTTAAAGTTATTGTTGGTTAGCAACACAATTATATATATATATATATATATATATATATATTGGGCTCTGCAAAACACAAATAATCTCAACATTACCAACAACTATCAAAGAAAAATACCAACAGAACTAGAATGCAAAGTTTCTGAAAACAACTTAAGAAGATCTAGGTCATTAACTATTTTCTGTAATGTTATCGGATTTCGATGGTTGAGCGCAGTGCCTCCATTTTTGAGCATTTGAGCTTTGATGGCAGGACAGTGCAGAAGCAGATGATTCGTAGAAATTGACTCCCACAAACACAAATAATATCTTTACAAAATTTTGTTTTGAGAGCATTTAGACGAATCTTAAACATCAAAGACGTAATTGATCTGGATTTGATTTGACTTAAACTCTCAATTATTATATCCGAATGCAGTGTATCACAAGCTTTTACACAATTATGTGAATATTGTATATCTGAGGTCTTCAACTTGTCAACAAAATTATCCTTTGCTAACTTGTCAAAGTATTTATAATATTCATGTAGATCTAGCTTAACATTAAGTTTAATTGTCCCTGTAGCATTGCGTGCTGCACTCTTGGCTGCTTGATCTACCTGTTCATTAGAGAGAATTCCACAGTGAGATGGAATCCAATAAAAAGTAACACTGATATCTTTGCTTGCTAAGTGATGTATTAAGTGCTTGATTTCGTGTGTCATTTCAACCCGTGTCTTGGTATTTTGACCTTTGATAGCATATAATACTGATTTTGAATCCACACAAAATAATATTTTGCATGCATTTAAAGGTAACTCTTTAATGTGATGTAACGCCATTAAAATGGCTATTAATTCAGCAGTGAAAATGGAATAATGCCTACCAATATTATAACGTTTTAATGTTTTCAAGGAGGAATAAAAAATGCTGACTGCACTGCCATTTTCTATTACAGACCCGTCTGTGTGTAAATCTTGATATAGTCAGTATACTTGTTTTCAATGCTTATGTTTACTAAATTTTTCAAGATATTTGGAGATTGATTTTTGTTTTAAATTTGTATCGTCAATATCAAAAGCAGGTTTAATATGCTCCCAGGGTGCTACTGGTGAAACAGGTGGCTTAGAGGCTATTTCTTTGTGTTTTTATTCTTTAGAATTGATTATATCGGTGGCATAGGAATTGATTGATTGTAAAGAGTGTATTGTTTTAGCTCTTTTAGCAAAATCTTTCGCGGAGTCTAATCTAATTTCTTCCTTACAAAATGTATCAAAAGCAAAAGACTTTACTATAAATTTAGCGCAAGAATTTTTCCTATTGTCATCTAGAGGAAGAACACCCGCTTCTTTATAGGATCCTAGATTGGAAGCATGTATTGGAACCCCAAGTGCCAGTTTAACAGCTTTGCAGTCTATGCTTTGAAGTTTGGATAATAGGTGCTTGGGGCATTAAAGAAAACTTCTTGGGCATATATTAAACGAGATCGAACAAGTGAGTTTGCAAGAGACAAAAAGTGCTTTAGTATCTTGACCCCAACGTTGTTTACTAATAATTTTGAGAGAAATTTAATGCTTTTCGTGCTTTATCAAGTATATGATTTATATGTTGATTCCAGGTAAGTTTTGATGACAGATAAACACCTAGAAACTTAACACTTTGCACAAACTTAAGGGCAATTCCATTAATGCTGAATATAGGCATTTTTTCTGGGTTATAACCTGAGTTAAAAAGGACCATGTTTGTTTTTTCTAAAGATAGTGATAAACCATTTTCTTTCATAAAATTAGTGATTTTTTATCTAATTCCTTTTGGTAAACTTTTTTTGTATAGTTTAATGCTCTAGTGGGTGTATTGCGTTTCATTGTTACCTTCATCCACATGCATATATCGTCAGCATACTGGACTAAAACTGAGTCGTTTGACAATCTCTTTGGGAGATCGGCTATGAGTATATTAAATAAAACAGGAGAAATAACTGAACCTTGAGGTAATCCCATCTGAAGTTCTCTGGGGTTCGAGTACGTGTTTCCTACTCTTACTTGTATGAAACGATGTGAAAGGAAATTTTCAATGTAGTTATACATATTACCATTAATATTGTTTTCCTTAAGCTTTTGCAATATTTGTAGTGCCATACTTGATCATAAGCTTTCTTAACGTCAAAAAAAGTTGCAAGGATATTCTTCCGCCTCGCGAACTGCTGTTTGATTTGTGTTGTTAGTTTCACTAGATGTTCTGTAGTTGATCGGCCTTTCCGAAAGCCTGCTTGATTTGGGGGTATAATGCACTGTTTTTTTTCGCAGAAGTGGACTAATCTGTTTAATATTATTTTCTCCATAAGTTTGCAAACGTGTGATGTTAACGAGATGGGTCGATAGCTGTTTCTATCTGCTTTAGGCTTTCCCTGCTTGTGTATAGGAATAACAATTGATCGCTTCCAAACAGAAGGCATTTCCCCTTTACCCCAACATCTTTGTATGAATATGTAAAAAAAAGAATAACATTGTAAGGTAAGTGTTTTAACATTTCATAAGATATTCCATCTAATCCAACAGATGTTTTTGCTTTACTCAAATGTAAAATACTTTCTTTTACTTCCTCAAGTGTTATTTCAGAATTTACATAGCTTTTCCTTGTGAACTCATTATCATCATGATTTGATTTTGTTTTACTTTGCTCTTCACTTTCTCTATACTCTTTACTTTCAGTTGATAGACCTGCATTTCTACTATAACTGACAAACATCTCTGCAAATGCTTCTTCTGCTTTTTCATTATTAGTGGGTAGATCTGAGTTCTCTAATCTTATGGGACATTGTGGTAAATTAATTCCGTTCTTTCATGGTTTTCATTTTTTCCCAGACTTTTTGCATATCTTTATGACTGTAGATTTCATTAATACAAAAAGAAGACCAGTATTGTCTCTTGGCCTGGGCGTTAACTCTGTTTGATTTATTTTTTGCCTTGTTTGCCTCTTGATGGTTTGGGGTAGAATTTTCTTGTATGTATATTTTTAAATTTCTCCCATTTTTCGCTATTTGCCTTTTCACAGTCGTCATTCCACCAGATATTTCCAGAGTGTTTTATGTGATTTTTTTTTGTCTTAAGCATGGGTATAGAGTCATTTGCAGCCTCTAGGACTGCCTTGGTAAATGAAAAATAAAGATCATTTATATTTTTATCGTGCATATCCTCAACATAAAACGTAGACATACTTGCTGAAAATTTATCCCAATTAGCAAATTTATAATTGTACTTTGGGACTTTATCCTCAGTTAGATCTGTAATTCTTGTGCTTGTCATTTCAAAACTTGTTATAATCGGAATGTGATCACTATTTAAGCAATGAGCCAGTGTGTTCCACTCACAAATGGGAGCTAGATCAGGCGAAAACAGAGTTAAATCAATTGCCGTAGCTCTATGATTAGGATTATCAGGGATTCTTGTAACTCGACCATCGTTAATAGATAAAATGATGAATCTACAACATTCTCTATATCAACGATTGCTTGTGATATGGTCACAGTTCTTCTCCCAAAAAGGGGCATGTGCATTAAAATCTCCTGTAATTAGCACTTTTTTGCCTTTATCTGCCTGAAGCATACGGATCCATTCAGTGTTGTTATCATCTGGACCTTTTGGTAAATACACTGATAAGATAGTTAGTAGAATCTTATCAAATTGTACTGTCACAGCACAACAAGAATGAACTGTGGAAATATCTGATGGAATAGGATTAGGGCACAGTGTGTAATTTACCCCTTCATGTATGTAAATAGCTGTATTGATTTTCCAGTTTGTGTGTCTTCTTTTTGATAGATGGGAGGGAAGTAATAATTTTCTAACTTAGGTAGCTTATCTTTCTTTACATTTAATGACTGGAGGCTTAAGACATGATATTCATGATTTGCGAGATGTTGGACTAAATGTTCATAATTAGAAATTATTGATCTACAGTTCCATTGAAAAACACTAAAGTTGTTTCCTCGTGTCATGTTCTAAAACTAATATTCAAATTATATGGAAGGAAAAAAGAAATCATTAATAATTAGAGAGAAAAATGTCAAGAAAAATCTTGGTCAGAATACAACGTATACATGGAGGTGCTTAAAAATCAGTCAAAATGAACAGAGATAACACAGCAGTTGCATCAGGTGGCTTGGTCGTCGTGGGCCCGTCAATAGGATTCCCAGTCCAGGGCACTGAAAGGGTTGAACCAACTGGGGACACGTGGAGCTGGAAAGTCGTAGTATGTTTTCCCTGTTGCCCTGTCGTCGTCGGGAGGGCCGCTTTGGGTCTCCCACACCAGACTCCTCACGTGCCGTCCAATGTTTCCTGCAAGCAGGCTAGAGCCCCGTTTTGAAAGGTGAATTTTGTCATGAAGATGGTCAAGTCTTATGTTATCATTGTCAATGAAACTGATGTTTTTGACTTCAAAGAGGTCAGACGTGATCTTTGCATTGAACAGCTGTCTGTTCACTTCTAATTTCTTGTCCATCACTTTTGTTGCTTTGCTGATAACTAACTTCACTTTCTGGTGTTTTTCCGCGACTGATTTCATTGTCTGTACGAAATTCTTACTGACTTTTTTCTGCCTCTTCCACCTTCAAGTCATTGACTCCACAATGTACTACGACACAGTCAGGCATTTCCTCTGTATCAATCTCTTCTAGGCATTATTTGACAGCTGATACATTGTGCTGTTTAAGCTTGGAGACCTTGAAATCGTAGGAATATCCAAGTCTTTTTCCTTGAACTCCGTTTGCAACAGAATCATGGATGACAAGTACTGTTGGATACTCCTGGCCTTCATCTACTTTTACTTTTGTTTTTCTAGATTCACTGTGATCTTTTCTATTCCTCTCAGGCACTTTGACGTCATCCTTCCTTGCGTAATTCGATCTTCCGTCACGTTGACTACTAGGATTAACGTCATTATTTGCTTTTGGTCTGGTCTTCGGTAAAGATTTTTGACTAATTTCTGTTTTTATTTTTCGTAGACGGGGATTTAGTTTCAGAGGGATTGCTCCCTTAATCTGAGGCAAACCACTTGTGCGTATGTTGCTGCGCCTGGAAGACATGTTTCTGTTTGTGTGGCAGTGGTCACCATAGTAACTTGCCGTTTGGTGTTTTCTGCAAGTATTTTGTTTTGGGTAATCACGGCATTCTCCAACCTTTCAATTCGTTTGCAGAGAGACAAAAACATTTCTTCCGCACCAGAGAGAACTAAAATCATGGCTACCAACCTCCTTTTTTTCCGTTGAAGGGTTTTCCGTCATCTGAAAAAGCTGGGTTCTGCGTAGCCAAGTTGCTCGTAGTTCCAGGGTCTTCTCGCTGCCGGGTTTTAACGATGGTTTTTTTCCAGCCGATAGTCTCCGATGGTCACGGTAGACAACTTCTGAGTTCTCGGTGCTCTGCTGTTCGGTCCCGTTTGTCTCCCACTAAATCTTGTTTTCATTTTATCCTATTTTTTGGACCACGAAACGGCCACCGTGGTAGATTAGTTGCTGCGTGTGTCCGCCATCTTGTCACGTCCCAATGTGTGTGTGTGTGTGTGTGTGTGTGTGTGTTGTGTGTGTGTGTGCGCGTGCGAATGCGCATACCTGCGTGCGCACACACACGCGTGCGCTTGGTGTCTCATAATTGTACAGGCACACATATGAAAACAGTGTTACAGTGTTTGCCGGACAATGTGATGGACAGAAGGACTGTGTGAAAGGCGAAGATGAAGAAAACTGCCAATCAAGTAACGTGGAATTTTCTGACATAACACCTGATGACGTGCCTCGACCTTTGCCTCCAGCAGTTGTCGATTTCACACCACAGCGGCATACGATCAGACCCCTGAATCATACACTCGGAACCCCAGGCCAGCTGTCTTGCCCAGAAACCCATTATCAGTGCCCCAAGGGATACTGTCTGCCAGTGTTCACAAAGTGTAACGGGCTGTATGACTGCCCAGAGTGGCAGATGAAGAGGGGTGTGAGCACTACCAGTGTCCAGGATATTACCGCTGTCGTGGCTCTCTTCCGTCTGTCTGCATCCCTCCCACATGTGTGACGGTATGTACCACTGCCCACAGTCTGATGACGAACTGTTCTGTGACCTGCACTGTCCCACAGAGTGCACCTGCCACGGCCTGGCTTTCACCTGCCCTCACTGGTTCTCTGCTGGCCAGTTTTCCGGACCTGAAATACCTGAAAGCTAGTGGAAGTGGGATGAAGATGAGACACTTGTCAGCCAACTCGATGCTGGTCTATCTCAACCTGGCCAACTGCCAGGTGTCTGCTGCTTTGGAAACACTTCCTTCCTCAACATGGTCACCCTGGATCTCAGTGACAACCAAATCGCCTCTCTCACCAAAGTTCTTCAGGGCATGTATAATCTAAAGGCGTTGTTTCTCTCCAACAATCCCCTTTCCAACTTTCTACAGAGAGATGCTTTGCAAACCACTGATCATCTAGGCATAGTTGAATGAATCGGTCCAGGTTTTATATTTGTGTGGAATTAGCCTTCCAACATTAGATGACAGGATAGGAAATCTGTTTCCTGGAGTCCAGTGGCTGAATGTTTCAGGTTGTGGCATACATCGTATCATAGAACAAGGCATGTGGTTAATGACAGAGCTAAAGTCATTGGACATGACAGGCTGTACTCTGGATGACATTCAGAAGGACGTCTTCAAAGGCCTTACTCGACTTACAACGGTGTATGCTGATAATTATAAGTTGTGCTGCAATGCAGGTCTAATAAAAGGCTTTGACCTCAACATTGCCATGCTGCCATGAATGAGCTATCATCATGCAGTGACCTGCTTCGGTCCAGTGTGTACCGCGCGGTGCTAAGTATGTTCTCCACGCTGGCCATACTTGGCAACTCGATCAGTGGGGGATTTCGCCTGATAGCCCTCCGACATGGGGGATCCAGAGGCTTTGATGTACTTGTAGTCCACTTGTGTGCCTCAGATTTTCTGATGGGACTGTACCTGGCAGTGATAGGAATTGCAGACAGAATGTATCAAGGCATTTACGTGTGGAAA
The DNA here is from genome assembly GCA_016801955.1 of Conus betulinus. Taxonomy (NCBI): domain Eukaryota; kingdom Metazoa; phylum Mollusca; class Gastropoda; order Neogastropoda; family Conidae; genus Conus; species Conus betulinus. The sequence goes on from JADBJO010003378.1 coordinate 50,146, forward strand.
GACGAGTCATGGAGACACAGTGCCATGTGTCAGCTTGCAGGCTTCCTGTCTCTGATTTCTTCCGAAGTGTCTGCTTCTATCATCTGCCTCATCACTCTGGACCGTTTCCTGGCTGTGAGTTTTCCTCTCCATTTTCTGAACTTAAATGTCAGTCAGGCACAATTAGCTGCTAGTATATGCTGGGTGATGGGCATCCTGCTGGCAGCTGTGCCCTTCTTTCCACCTCATGCTCACTGGGAGTTCTACAGTCAGACTGGCATCTGCATCCCTCTGCCAATCACCAGGAAACAGTTTGCTGGACACATGTACGCCTTCTCTGTCATGATTGTTTTCAACTTTATTCTGTTCCTCATCATAGCATTTGGGCAAACCAGCATATTTTATTCTGTCCAAACCAGCCATGCTCCACTCACGCAGACTGGTCAAAAATCACAGGACAGCGACATTGCACGTCGGTTGTTTACCATCGCTATTTCAGACTTCCTGTGCTGGTTCCCTGTTGGTCTGCTGGGTCTCCTGGCCTCTCAGGGCGTGCCTGTCTCTGGGGAGGTCAACGTTGCCATGGCAATCTTTGTGCTGCCGTTAAACTCGGCGGTCAATCCTTTCTTGTACACTCTGAACGTGCTTATGGAAAAAACGGCATCAGGCGAAGGAGAACAGACTGCTCAAATGGATTGAAACTCAGGGCTGATGTGAAAGGCATCAACTTGAAATATCACTGCCATACACTTAGGATATTCCAGAGGGTTTTATTTTGGTTGTGGAATGCAAAGAAAACAGAAACATTTTGTTATCAGTGATAATCTTCTAGACAAATCATTCCCTAAACAGATTCTTCACAAACCATTCTCAGTCTGAAATCGGACATAACAAATATGGCATACATTTATACATTATTTTCTTATGTTCACAATGCCAGTATTCTTATCTGTAGCAGCATCGTGGCAGAACCGTGACAGACGTCACTAGATCGTGTAGATTGTAGCAAATCTAGGAGAAACCTTGATGAACCTGCTTTCAGATCGTCATAAACATTCATGTTCATAAAATCACAGTCAGGTAACAGAAATATGCCACGGCGACTCCGTATTTAAGATTCTGCCCCAAATCGACAAGAACTACCCTCACTCCTTTTAAAGTACTTGACCACAGTAGAGAATGTGTTAAGTTTCACGCCAGTTTCAAAGTTCTGTAAGCAGGTCAAATTTACATGGAACCTTACAAAACAAGGTGCAATGTAACACTGGATTCACAATACAACAGGCTAGTGCATTTTCGAGAGATATTTCTTCTTCAATGAAATGTCTCAATTGAGACGGCAAACAACTACAGAGCTAATAAATGAAACAACGCCAAACAAGTAAGAAGGGAAAAAAAAAACCCTTGGTGGCATTAAGCAGGAGAGAGAGAGAGAGAGAGAGAGAGAGAGAGAGAGAGAGAGAGAGAGAGAGTTGCACGTTGTGACTTTAATCATAGAGGATCCATTTCAAGCTAGAATTGGAGGAGGGGAGGGGGGATCTGGTATTCACTGTGTATCATGTAACATGCTTTTTTCACGCCCTCACATGATTCTAATGGCAAGTAAAGTGTTTCACTTGGTTCGTCTGTCAGCCATAGAAAGAGTAACATAGTCATCACTAATGGCTTATCGCATATACGATGTTTTTTACATGTGTGTTCAAGGGTGCCAAAAAAAGACATCCATGTCCATCACACAGACTGAACTGCCAAGGCTGATCAAACTGCCCCCAGAAGACTCCAGGAACAGCTGAAGCCCTTCCGGAATGAATGGGAGACTATGCCTGCTAGACTGTGCCAGGTGTAGTGACTTGAGGTTTACAAACACTCTTGTTGACGTGGGAGCATGCCACCGATGGACATGGCATCGCCCTTTCGGTCGGTAGCACCGTCACGTAGACAATATTCCTGTGAAGACTCCGAAAATATCCGGCATCAGTTAGACTGAAATCAGGACATTTTCAAAGAAAAAGAAGGAAGTGAACAGCTCCGTTTATTCTAAACAAAACCTGTGAGATTTGACATCGCTGAACATTTCTAAGCAGCCACAACAGGAAAATTCGTTCTGATGCTAGAAGAAAACATTACAATCATCCAGTAGAATGGCTTGGGAATAAACCAACTAAATGGAAGCCACAGATCACTAACAAGAATTATATTACGGCATTTGAAAGAGTTTTAAAACGGCAGAAGGAGACTGAAAAAAGGAGGCAGAAAAACTAACACTGTAAACCAAAGACAGCTAGAAAATTAATATAGAAAAGGAGGAACAATGAATCAAGCTTTAATGATATGAATACTTTGAGAACACCAACGGCATCAACGACAAGAGGCAAACTTTAAAACCTGTCAAAAACTTGAACAGTCAGATGCAAAGGTGATAATAGCGGAACCGCTGAAGCCCTTCGCAACCACCTGGTACGAACCAAGTTTAGTAAAAAAAAAAACACCAACTCTTCAGCCGGAAATTACCCGTGCAATCAACCTGGAAGTACCCCCCCCCCCCCCCCCCCCCCCCCCCCCCCCCCCCCCCCCCCCCCCCCCCCCCCCCCCCCCCCCCACCCCCCCCCCCCCCCCCCCCCCCCCCCCCCCCCCCCCCCCCCCCCCCCCCCCCCCCCCCCCCCCCCCCCCCCCCCCCCCCCCCCCCCCCCCCCCCCCCCCCCCCCCCCCCCCCCCCCCCCCCCCCCCCCCCCCCCCCCCCCCCCCCCCCCACCCCCCCCCCCCCCCCCCCCCCCCAACCCCCCCCCCCCCCCCCCCCCCCCCCCCCCCCCCCCCGTGCAAAACCTCACTTTCATTGCCAACATCAACAGCATCACTGGCCCAAAAGGAAAATTCAGTGCCCAATCCCATTTCACCTGCCAGTCCACCAACCTGGTGTGCGTACTGAGATGTAGCCTCTGCTCAAAGTTGTACGTTGGAGAAACATATCGTACCCTCAACGAATGCTTTGTGGAGCACCTCAGAGCCATCCAGTCGTCTCATCCAACACCAGTGGGGATTCATTTCAACGCTGATTGCCACAGCCAAACCCATATTTCCGTCACTGCTGTTTGGCAAAACCCCTCCTCAGGCCCAGAAAGAAAATTCAAGGAGTTCAGGATCATCTCTCGCCTTGGCACCACAGTCCCTGACTGTTTTGATTTGAATTATTTTAGCTCTTTGCCCTCGCTTTCCTTTCCCCTGACCTCTCCTCTACCCCTTTCTCTCTACACACCCCCTCCCTCAATTTCCCCATCAGACCATATTTACATTTGCACACCCGCGTACATATAAAGCATATTTTATAACACACAATATATGTACCAAACACCTTCACAATCTGGTATGCATACTCACAGACACACACACACATGTGAACAATCTATATGCACCTATATACATTTTTTTTCTTTTTTTTATTTCTTCTTATAGGAGTTTCCACCCCCCCCCCCCCCCCCCCATCCCCCACCACCACTCCCGTTTTCTGTCTCTTTTTTTTTTCTTTCTTCATATACACCCTCAAGTGCCCCCCCTTCCAAGAATAAGATTCCTCCTCCACCACTCTCTCACTTTCTTTTCTTTCACACACTCTCAAGCACCCCCCCCCCCCCCCCCCCCCCCCCCCCCCCCCCTGCAAACATAGAACTGCTCTACCACTCTCTCTTTTTCTCCATCTCTGGATCTGTTTGTCTTTTGCCTCTATCTGCCTCTCTTTTTCCTCGAGGTGAAATAGGATTGGACACTAAATTTTCCTTTTCCCCATTACACACACACACACACACACACACGAGGGAGCGCGCAGGAACGCATGCAATCACGCAGGCGCGCCCGCAGGCGCCCGCCCGCGCGCGCGCGCGCGCGCGCACACACACACACACACACACACACACACACACACTCCTTTAAGCACATCATCGTTCGATTACGTCTATGTTTTCATACGTCATTAACTATACGTATTTATTTGTTTTTTTTTTTTATGAATACGGTCTATGACCGAAAACGTGTTAGTATTTGTTCTGCTTTTGTTTTTAGTTGTTTTTTTTTTTTGTTGTTGTTGTTGCTGGTTTTTTTTTAATCTTCTGAGAATCCTCAAAGACATCTATTATTTTTACAGAAGATCCGCGGTCAAGAATGTATTTTAATAAGAGCGGCATTCAGGGCACTGTAGCTATTTGACACAGAAAAAAGACGTCATAAAAAAAAAAAAAAAAGGGGGGGGGGGGGGGGGCTGATGTGCAAACAGTACAGGATTTCTCAAAATACTGATGACAATTCATTGCACCGTGAAGAATCTTAACAGCACTGAAAATACTGAAGTGTGGAAAGGCTGAAGGCATCGACAACGCCACTGCAGATTTCTCGAATGATTCCAGAGAACTATTTTGGCTGTTATTCGCAACAAAATTTGGCATACTTGAGAATAGCTTACATCATGGATTTATCACCATCTCTCTCTCCCTTTCTACTCACAAATAAGCGAATACATAAATAAATAAGGAAACCAATAAATAATGAATAAATATAGATTTTTAAAAAAAAGTTCATAATTAGATAAATCAGCAGAAGGTGATTCACGACTTGTAAAAGAAAGGCCCAGCACCGTGAGATCTATTGCGCTGTCAGTTTGAATAGCCATGCTGGTAAACTAATGCCCGAATGATACTAAAAAAAAAAAAAAAAAAAAAAAAAAAAAAAAGATACCAGTTGCAAGTACCAATGCTGGGAAAACTGGCTTTCACAAAGACTGAAATATCATCGAAATTTCAACACGTGTATCCTTGAAGGAAAGCAATTCAAGTGCCGAAGGGAATTCTACCACACCTTTATGAAGGCATTAGTCTGAGTCTGGTAGTGGCACAGTGAAGACACTCATCTCTAAATGATGAAAGTAACCAACGTCATCATGAAACCGTATTCCAAAGCGAACATGCTGTTTTCAGACCATTGGAGAGTGGTGTCACACTCCACTGCAGTCACAGCTAGCTTCCATCTCACACTTTCCGACAAATTTCTGGATCACACAAAGAATGAAGCACTTGAACGTCATGTTAGCACACTCGGCACTGTAGGAAAAAATGTCGAGACGTCTGTTTGCTTGAGGAAAATCTACACGGGCTTCTTTTAGTCGCGAGCACGGACGCAAGTAGTATGTGAGTGGGAGCTGTGTTGTGCTGTTCTGTTAGTTAAGTCTTTCACTCCGTTATCTGTAATTCATAATAAGGAGAAAGTTACTTGGAGTGTTGGGGGGGGGGGGGGGGGAGAGAGAGAGAGAGAGAGAGAGAGAGAGAGAGAGAGAGAGAGAGAGAGAGAGAGAGAGAGAACGAACGAACGAACGAACGAAAATTTAATGATAGGCCAATCTGCCCATGTCATCAGGGGGTGTGAAAACTGGGAATGGGAGGGGAAAGTGATGATAACACTAAAATACAATGGAAAAAGCAAAAGTAATATATCATCAAATGAATCAAACATCAAACATCGTACAAGAAGTGGTTTTTAGTATTAAAGGCTTTAGATATATACACAGCAAGAGATTTACATACTCTGACATCTGAGAGTAATAAAGTCAGTTTGGATGACTATGGTATTTGGCTGGGATAAAGGTTTTCCGTAAAGAACTGTATTTATTACACACTAGTATAAAATGCAGCTCAGATTCTCAATGCCAGGACAAAATGGACAATCTTTATTTATTCTTGTAATTGAGAATCTAGACTTATGAATTCTTAGTTGTGAAACTCCAAGTCTAATTCTTGTCAATATTTTCTAAGAGATGGATTTTTTATTCTAGACAATATTCTGGAACATCATAGAATTGTCGAAAGGAAGAATAGAACTGAAATCTTTCTTTTGAGTTAATAGCAGCGTCTAAGTCTTGTAAATAGCAGTCAACAAGTCTTTGTTTAAAGGCATGCATAAAAATTTTAACATTTTCCACCCCTTGATTTTTCCCACACAAATCCAAAACCATATTTATATAATGTCAAACATATATTACTTACCCAGTTTCTTTTTGCCCTTATAATGCAGACTACATAACATTTTATAAGATTTCCTTGGGATACGGTTATCCTCCATACGGGTTAATTTCAGCAGTATTTTACACATTTTATTAAAGTCTGAATATATAATGGGTATCTGCCGGTTTTCGGAATATATAAGTGCACTTGGTGTGTGAACACTTACATTCAGAAGACGTTTAATAGCTAAAAGGTGTACTCTTTCAATTATAGTATGGTTTGCAGTTAAACCCCAAACTTCAGCGCCGTATGTTAAAATTGGCTGGATCTGGCTGTCAAAAATTTTGAAGAAAAGTTTTGGATTGTTTTCACCTAGAGACCACAAAAAAAAATTCAAAATACTAAAAACACATTTTTTTTTAGCTTTGAGCGCCTTTTCCTCCAAAGAATGTGAAAAAGTTAAACCGGTAGAAAGAATGACACCTAAGAATTTATACTCATTCACAACTTGCAATTGTATACCATTGTGAAACCATTTTTCTCGTGAGGCAATATGGCCTCCTTTACGAAATATTATAATTTTAGATTTTTTCCTCATTCACGATCAATTCTAGTTTATTGGCAGTGTTAGTTAATATATCTAGTTGTTTTTGGAGACCAATTACAGTATGTGAAAGGAGAACAACGTCATCGGTAAAAAAGCATAATAAGAATGTGAAGAATATCGGGGGATAAGCTTATTCCATGTTTTCCGGATAGTGCAATGTCATTTGCGAGTTCATTTATGAATAGCGAAAATAAAATAGGGCTACAGTTGTCACCTTGTTTCAAACCACGAGGACACATAAAGGCTTCAGTAAAATCACTGTTTGCCCCGAACTCTAGCTTTAACAACTTGGTACATACTTTTGATAGCATGATGCATTTTACCTTGCACACCATTTTTATTCAGTATTAACCACAATTTATTTCTATTCACTAGATCAAAGGCTTTTTTAAAGTCGATAAATGTGGCATAGAGCTTTTTGCCAGAAGATAAACTGTTTTCTGTACAAGTGATACTAAAGTAGATATGTGGTCGACTGTGCTATAACTCTTCCTGAATCCTGCCTGCGACTCACTGATTACATTATTTTCTTCCACCCACTCTGTAAGACGTTTGTTCAGATCATAGGTGTATAATTTGCCACTTATATTTAACAATGAGATGCCTCGATAATTGTCAGGAAAATTAGCATTACCTTTTTTATGCAGAGGATGTATGATTGCTTCTAACCACATGAGTGGAAATGTCCCGGAATCAGTCTATTGAAAAATTTGGTCAAAAAAAGAAACGACTACCGGAGGAGCATACTTGTAAATTCAGCACTAAATCCATCGGTTCCAGCAGCTTTACCATTCCGAATTGATCGTACTACATTTTTTAACCTCTAATTCTGTTATTTCCCAGTCTAGGGTGGAAGTATCTAAATTACAACAGAAACTAGTTTCATTATTATCATTGTTTGTCATATGATTAGCTAAAGGTACAGAATAATCGTTGATTCCAGAATATAGTTCGTTTTCCTGTTCAAAGTCGTTGTAAACTTTGTGAAAGTGATTGTACCATTCTTCAATTGTGATGGAGCTTTCGGGTGCTTTGTACCTACCTTTGACTTAATAGTCCCCCAGAATTTCTTGGGATCATTTTTATTTGTCTCAAGAGTAGCCAGTATACGTAATTTATCTTCTTTTTGTTTTCTAACAAGCAACTGTTTGTATTCTCTTCGTTTATTAGTGTACGTAAGCCTCAGTTCCTCGACCTGTATTGCGTTCTTGCAATAGGTAAAATCTTTCAAGGATTGCAATAAGTCTGATCTTGCATTTCGACATTCACTATCGAACCAGGAATTGTTGTTCTTTTCACCTATAATAATATGTTTTTTTCATACACTGCCTGCAAGAGTCAAAAATTCGTAAAATTTATTCAATGCCAGGTTGACGTCAGTAGTCATCAGAATTACAGCTTCGTTCAAAATATCTAGTATCTCCTGTGACTTGAAGGCCTGTTGATATTCATCTAAACGATCCTCATTCCAAATGAACCTTTGAATGACACGTTTAACAGATTTATTTTGAATGTGTTTTACATTTCTTGGTAAGTTTAATCTTAATTCAATAGGTAAATGTTTAGATTCAGCAATGTTGAGCACTCTCATGCTTAGAGGATGTTCAAAAAGGCACCTTGAAATAAAAAAAAATGATCTATGATACTTGCCCCATTATGTGCTATATATGTATAGTCTCCGTGCGGATCAACTGAGGTAACACCATTTAGAATTATCAATGAGAATTCTTCACATTATTTCAATAGGTAACATCCAAATTCATTCATCATTTCATCTTTGGCATTTCTAAGATCTGCTTCATCTTCTTCAGTATTATTGTCATCATCGTTCCAAACATTAGTGTCAGGGAGAGTGATTTCCCTAGCGTTTGATTTACCTGTCCTGGCATTAAAATCTCCCATAATAATGAAAGGTAATTCTCCATACTGCTCAAAAATATCGAGAAGACAGTGTTCAAACAGATATATTCCATTTCTTATTTCTGTATCTAAATAATACGGGCTTGATGCTGGGGGAACATAAATGCCTAACAGTATAGTGTCGATAGGTAAGCCACCAAACTGTTCAGATAGTTTCACAGCAATACAGTTATCACATTCTAATGGAATGCGTTCAACAAATCTAGAAATTGTCTTTTTTTTTACCATAAGAACAACACACCACCAGATAGACGGGCTGTCACAGCATCAGATAAATTTCAATCCAGGTGACACAAAAATTTCAAAAGAAGGAAATAGATGTGAAGGGAAATAGGTCGCAAAAGTTTTTCTGACAAAAACACGATTTCATATTTACAGAATAACAACTGTAATTCAGGTTGGTATACAGAACTCAAACCCTCTATATTGTATGAAAAAAAAGAAATGCAACAGTTCTCTGCATTAGCATCATTTGCAGGACCTGGTACAACCCCAGATATAGTGACAAGGGCAGGGCCGAATCCCTAGGTGTCTGTAGATTGGCTTCTATCCACCTGTGATGATCCTGTTGCATGCGTGGGAAACAATCTGTGACCTGCTTTTGTCTGAGAGTGGATTTATCATGAGCTATGTTTGTCAATGTTCGTCCGATTGCCATCTTTGTTTTGCTGCGTGTTTGTCTGCCATGTATTGTAGGTGTTTCTGATATCATAGAACAGTTCTGTTGTTCTGACACTACAGGAAGATGGGGTATACTTGAAAAGTTCATCCCGTCACGTCTACCGTCAGACTGCCCAAAAGACTGACTCTCTAATTCATCTGCGCCAGTCCATGGGTCCACCAGGCGTTTCACCATGGTGGTGCTGTGTCGTCTGCCTTGGCTTCACTGGTGGGTGGAGTGGTTGAGGATGGGCGTGGCGAAGAAGGTGTGTGGGAAGCCAGATCTGCCTCAGGTCCATCAGGGACTGCTTGCTGGGTGGAAGGAGGGAAGGGGCATCACAAGAGGGTCAGTGCTGCTATAGAATGCACTATGCACAACACATTTCCGGCCAACCATTGGGCTCAACTGGTTTGCACCAGAAGTTGGTGCAACTTCACCAGTCATCAGACAAGATGTCTGCGTGTCATGTTCATGATGGAGCCGGCATTCCACGGGTAGACGGTCGCTGGCGTTCCGAGAATTGGGTCTGGGCACATGGTTCTCGTCTTCCGTGTTCGGTGTGGACGTGAGTCTGACGCCCCATTGATTGACCGTCACTCCGGCTGAGGGGCGTGGAGTTCGCTGTGGCTGTGGAGGATGGGCAGGCGCTGTCCCTGGAACATCCGCTGGGGCTCCCATGGCCTGTATCCACAGGCTTCTGGCGGTATTCTTGTTCCTCACGGTGCTCGCCACGTGTTCTGCATGGTGTCTCCTGTGTTGAACGATCGGGGAGTGGCGGGAATGCAGCCATGTCTGCAGTCCATGGGAGGCCCTCATCAGAGGATGACACCGGCCTCTCTGCCTGGACTGTGGGGGTGGGTGGAGTCCATGTAGATAGGCGTTGGCACTGGGCCACGCTGGTTCACTCGTTCAATATAACTATCAACAGCGGCATCCTGCGTGAAACTGGCTGCTGTCCATGGGAGGTCCTCAGCAGAAGACGTCATTGGCCTCTGTCGGGACTGCAGTTGAGTGGAGTCCACGTGGGTTGGAGCTGGTGCCAAGCCATGTGGACTGACTGGTTCCGCGGAGACATCAGGGTCAGCAGTCCGAGCCAAACTGTTACAGCGTCTTCGTGGGTCTTTTCTTGGGCCACGGTGTTGCATGCTCTTGCGGATGTGGTAGAGGTGCTCCTTCCAAACGTAGACCTGCCTGCCAACGTTCATGTCTTCTGCTTGACGGCGTAAAAGTGGAGGGGATGAAGTCATGTCAACAGTCCAAGGGAAGCCATCAGGGAAGTTACGTGAGTTCGACTTCTGTTGTGGGTGTCGGACATCTCGGTACGCATGATGCTGAGCCACATCTTCTTGAGCTATGTCGTGCTGGTTGATTGGTTGATCTCATCCATTTGACGTTGCTGCTTTGGGTGACTTGTCTTGCTGTAGTGACACCGAGCAGGGGTGGCATTGGTTACATTGTCAGAGTGTCTTAGAGCGTCCCTTTTATGATTTTCATGTTGTTTGCTCTTGTAGAACATGCGTCCTTTCCAGAAGTACGCATGTCTGCCAGCATTTCTTTCCTCTTTGATAATCTGGTTCTGACGGCTGGTCAAGTTTGAAGCAACACGTATATCCAGTGTTTCTGCCCATTTCTTTCCTGCACTCTCCGTTCCCTCAGAATGGTCAGCTTGTCTTGCTAGTGGAAAGACGAGCGACAATCGGGCGAGGGTAATTGCTGTTGTTACTTCTTCGACCAACTCGATGTGCCCTGCTCCACGTCATCGATTGTCCACTGCTTGGAAGGGAAAAATCGGTTCAACAGCTGTACTATCATTCGGGCGCACTTGGAGTTGGTCTCACTTGGGCCTTCAAAAACGTTGAAAAACCGCAAGTTGTTCCGACGAGAAAATGACTCGATTTTTGTCTACTTGGCTGTCCATTTGGTGGGACACATCTATAAACAAATCTTTCCACTGGAAGAGATTTTCACACTGTTGTTCTAGAACTTGACATTTGCTGGCAAGCAGATCAACTCTGGCTTTTAGCTGATCATTTTCCTTCTGTAGAAGTCCATACCAACACTTGAACCTTTCCAGGATGTCAATGTTTTCACGTTGTGAATAACCAGCCATAGAAAACAGCCTTTGGTTCAAGTCTCTGTCAGGTCCATGATTCTGATCGGAAGATTTCCTGATATGAAAAGGTGAACTGCCAGAACTGGAAATATACTTAGAAAAACACGTTGGCCCGTGTTGGTCCAGGATTCCGCTCAATGTCACGCAGGATAAGAGAAGCCAACGAATGACAACTGCTGAGGACTTCAGGTAGAACGTCAGAAGTAAACTTTTTGCGAGGATTATTATCACAAACCTGAGTTTTTGTTTTAATTTTGATCTTGAGATCGCTTGAAAATGGACAGCCACTGACCACATAAGAAAAAGACGGTTCACGTGTGCAATGTTTACATCCAGAGACTGATACACGACGCCGACACGGACACCGATGCTGTGTGTTGGAGAGAATCATTGTCACAGCCGCCTGCACTGTTTGCTTTTACATCGAGCCTCAATGCAGTTAGAAAAACTGCTGCGAAGAGCATAGTCACGGACCACTTCAGAGGCCAAACAAGTCTTACTTCATGCGCCAATGCACAACTTCTCCCTTTCTTCCCCTCACGAACAAGCGAACACCTTGCACGTGCCGCACACATGCTGCGCTGCTGTCATCCAACAGTTCCCAAAAAAACAGTTCAGGTTTGGAAATCTCTATTATTTATGTATAAATGTATGAAATGAAAATAATGTGTAATCTGATTAACATCTGAGACCAAAAATCAGTCAATACACCGAACGTACCTTACACAACAGTGAGTCCAAAACTCACTGAGGATCGATGATCACAACTAACAAATTAATCCATTTGGGGCACAACACACTAAACACGTTTGTCCAGTCTTGAAGCTCACGCCGAACCCCCAGAGAGAGAGAGAGAGAGAGATGGAAATGGAAATGGAAAATGGCTTGTTCAGGTTAGGCCACAGCCCCAACTGAAAGGTGGAACTATTTACAATGTGTTTATTATTGTTTATTTGCTGTGAATGTGTGTGACCCAAAATTAATTTTCTCAAATTGAGATAATAAAGTTTACTTGACTTGACTTGACTTGACTAACGACAAGGAAAAGTAAGGACACATCAACACGATAACGACAAATTGCAACATCTTTTGACCATAGAGTACAACAGATACATGCTTCAATGTTAACATTCACTTCCTTCAACTGCTGTCGCACGCCTTTTAAATGCCTTATATATACATACATTCTTCAGAATTTTTGTTACTGTTAGCCATCAGCTTGGGTACGTTGAGTAGACACGATTGGCATCATTTTTTTTCCTGGAATGTATTCTTGAGAAGCTCACAGAGACTAGGGCAACCAAACAAACGTGTACTTCATCCTCTTACGCATCTCTGCACAAAGGGCATGCTACGGAATTAGTGGATACCTGATTATTTCGGTCCCGATGTAGTACGAATCTAAATTTTGTTAATTAACATCTAATATGTCTGTCGATGTCAACTAAAAGATACCTTTCACAGCTCCTAGATGATTTGAAGTTCTAGGTAAAGAAAACTGGTCACTTTCTTGGACACGTTCATTCAGAGAGAGAGAGAGAGAGAGAGAGTTAACTGTTGCTATTGTCAAGGTTGTGGACATCCGCCCAAGAATTTGTGAAATAGGTCTGTCTCACTGCAGACTAATCACAGACCGCCGACCTATCCAAAGACCAATAAATTGAAAGGATGTCCATTTAATTCCTGGGCTTTGTCATTGCAAGGGAATGATTTCTCTGTTGAACCTGTGTCTGGTTCAGCAAACCAGTTAGTGGACCTGCTGCCATAGACCGTCTTTCAGATCTGAACATCAAGAGATGAAGTGGCCGCACATTCAGACTTGAAGGAATAATAAGAAACATCACCAAACAAACAAACATGAGAATACATTCAAGACCAATTCTGAGGAGACTCCTAGAGATTAGAGAAGACTCATACTGGGTCTTTCCAATAACAGGCACAGGCGTTCAAACTCATGTAAACTGAGATCAGATGTTGAATCTCTCAGGTAGCCCAAGTATACTCTGTAGACGTTTGTGAACTCGTGGGTGTTCATCGGTGGGACGATGCAGGTGTGTAAATTAGAGCCCATAGATGTGAATGTGAATGCGTTGGGTGTGTGTGTGTGTGTGTGTGTGTGTGTGTGTGTGTGTGTGTGTGTGTGTGTGTGTGTGTGTGTGTGTGTGTGTGTGTGTGTGCGTGCGTGTGTGTGTGTGTGAATTATTCTTGTTGCTAGTATTGTTTTTGGTATTGTTTTTGTTACTATGTCATCTTTCGAACATAAATTTTCCACAATCAGTGGCGCACATGCGTGCGCAACACACACACACACACACACACACACACACACACACACACACACACACACACACACACACGTGCATACGCACATACATACACACATACAGACGTGCGCGCAATCACGCGCGCTGCCGCAAACACACGCACACTCACACGGGTGCGTGCACTGGCACTCACATATACATGCTCATTATAGCACATGCGTACACACACCATACACGCGCGCACATACATACGCGCACCGCATACACTAGCACACATACATTGGCCTGTACCCGCACAACCATTCACACACACACGTAAACACACACACGTGCAACCTCACCACACACACCTACAATGATAGTAATGGCACAGCTCGTGTTAGATCCGTACCCAAGGTCTGACCAGTGCACTGGGCTAATGCGAAGCTTAGACATCTGCTAACTCACAACCACCAGACCCTCTTCTCTATTTCTCTCATCTTGGTCAATAATTCATTTATCCATCGGCTTTAAGTTAAGCGTAGTGTGGCCTTAAAACCTAGCGGATGTAGTGTAGCGCATATGGACACCACCTTCATGACACTGAAACTGAAAGCTATTATCGCTAAAGGTAATGGGTCTATACTGCACACCTTGTAAACAAGATGGACAAAAATATATCCCCAGTTTTGTCTTCAACATATCGTTTATTAAAGGGCCACCTAGATTTAGGTACTGAGGTTTTGTTTCTGTCTGGAACCAACGGCAAATCTTCAAAACATTATCCGAGAGGTCAAGTTCTGATATGGATAGTGGCTCCATTTACATACAGTGCTAAATATTTACGTTACTTTATTGTGCATTGTTGTGTGGAATTGTGCAGCATGCTAAAGACTTTATGTCACACAAACTCTTTCCTAAAGATATTTTCATCACCAGTTCCCTTTCTTTTCTTTTCTTTTCTTTTCTTTTCTTTTCTTTCTTTTCGTTTCTCTTCTTTTGTATCGTTTACCTCACGAGCACAAGCACTGATATTTTTACTAAATGATGAAAATCACCGCTTTGTCATGTCACTGAAAACACTGCAAAAACCTGTCTCTTCCTTTGGTTACATTTTGTATAGTCAGCTAACCTTCTGCATCAGAATTCACTGTTTCCAGTTCGTACACAAACCGCCCCATGGAACGCCTCCCAACAGCCTCAAGGAAACAAATTGACTACACCTCTGAATACCTGCCAAAAGATTTCAGAAAACAGCCAAATATTTTCAGTGGTTTCGGCAAAACAATCTGGAGACATTTTTCAACCACACATCATTCAAAACCTCCATGGATCCTCCAAATGGTACTAGAATCACAATGTTCAGAACATCTTCACAGCTTCCTAAACACATCCAGTTAATAACGTTAGTGGGTTCCCAGCAAAATCGAAAAGAGACACGAGTAACACCATTGAATAACACCAAAGAGAATCCTAAAGACACCTTGTCAACGTCAGTGGATAATTACAAATGGACTTTAAATGACAGTCAAAGGCACTCAGTGGGTACTATTGAACAAAATCCAAAGAATACTCAAGCAGAGCATTGGTATTCTTTGGAGAAATCTTTTCACATTGGTTGTAACATATCCATATTCACAGCTGAATTAACAGCAATACTCATGGCTTTGAATTGCCTTTAAAACAATATTTCAAGCTCTGTTTAGTGTAGATTCAAAATCAATCCTTCAGGAGCTGAATTATTTTCATTTGCATACTAGGTCTGAAATGATTATTGAGATAAGTTGTTTGGTCAACATGCTTATTGAAGGAGCCACCCAATTATCCTTTTGTTGGATTCCTTCACACTGTTGCTTTTATTATAACGATAAAGTAGATAGGGCAACTAAGTGTGGACAAAACATATCTCTGGTTCTGAATATCTTAAACTACCCTTATCGGTACATGAGCAGTGCAATTTAGTTAAAACACATAATTCGAAAACTTTCAAAGATAGAATGATAGAACATGACAATCAAAATCAGTTTGATATTTTTTATATTAAAATCATTCACATAACTTTCTATGAAACTACACTTTCATTGATGTAAAGGTGGAAACTTGATGCTTTTAAAATTTGATATATTAGAAAATACCGTGTGTTTATGTAAAAAAGAAAATAACACGTGATCACATGTCAAGACATGAAAAAATAATTCCAGCATTGAGGCAAAATAGCGCACAGGCCATCTTTGAGTCACCAGTTCTAACACATGAGTTTTTTGGTATGCTTAGAGCGCGCTTCATTGGGGAAGTATTTATAAGTTCCTTTTGTGTGTGTGTGTGTGTGGGGGGGGGGGGGGGGGGGGGGGGATATGTATGGGGAGGGAAGATAGAATAATGTACAAAGCTCAAAAGTGACAACGACTGACAAAGGTTAAGTTTCTGTGCCGTGATGGTTGTTAAATTAATTAGTTTTGTCAAACTTTTAACATAGTTTTTCCTTTGAAACTTGTTTCAAATAATTTAAGTGTTTTGTAATTACCGTGATTATTCATATAAGCACTCATATAACTACACAAACATGCACACTTACATTCAAACACACTCGCATACACACACACACACACACACACACACACACACACACACACACACACACACACACACACACACACACACTCGTACACACACGCGCGCACACGCACACATATACGTGTGCGTGGACAAGCATAAGCACATACGCTCTTTCTTTCCCTTTCTCTCTCTCTTTCGGCATGATTTTTTTAATATATTAATATCATTAATTGTGGAAAGAAATTAAATAAAACACACTCACTCTCTCTCTCTCTCTCTCTCTCTCTCTCTCTCTCTCTCTCTCTCTCTCTCTCTCTCTCTCTCTCTCTCTCACACACACACACACACACACACACACACACACACACACACACACACACACACACACACACACACACACGCACACACACGATCAGTCCTTTAGCTTAATTTAATGCAGATGTTTTCAAAACAAAATATGTTGTTTTTTTTAAAATGTGATTTGTATTTGTGGAAACAAAATATCTCTTAATCATATTTCTTTCAGGTAAGAACTTGAAAACATTTATTCCAGTTCTGTTGCAAAATAACTTGCATGTTATATTCAATTCACCAGTCTTAACCTAAGTCTTTTTTTTTTTTTTTTTTGCAAGTTTAGAGATCAGTCCACCTGGTCATTACAGTACCTGATTTTTTTTTAACATTAAAGTGATAGAGGGGTAGGGAGGAATGGGGAGGGGATAGAGATGGAGGGAAAGGAAGGGTGTGGGTGGGGTGGGGTGGGGATGTTCAAAACATTTTGTTGTCATATATATGTTTTATTCTGTTTTGTTTACTATTTCTAATAGTGTAGTTATACTAATCTCCTTAATCAGATATATATATATATATATACATACATATATATATATATATATATATATATATATATATATATATATATATATATATATATATATATAAGGGGTCGAGCACCTTTGATGTTTTATTAGGCTTTTTATCAGTATTTTATATATATATATATATATATATATATATATATATATATATATGTGTGTGTGTGTGTGTGTGTGTGTGTGTGTGTGTGTGTGTGTGTGTGTATGTATGTATATATGTATATATCTCAAATAACCGCCTAAGCACCCATGTGTGCACACACATTCACACATACATGCATGCATACTTGGAGCTCTATAACTTTCAGTCATACACTAGGCTTACTCACTTACTCACACACTCCTTTTTTATCGTCTAACATCACGATTAGTGGAAAGACGTTAAATGAATCACACACACACACACACACACACACACAC